>JAQIVE010005942.1:0-12157 GCA_034698285.1 Sminthurinus bimaculatus | reverse complement strand
GCCGAATCGCAGAAAACCAAATTACACGTATCTGCTAAAAAGCGTTGAAGTTATTTTAGAAAGTTATTTCGGCGCCAAAATTTAAATTCAAACAACTTTCCCGAGCCACTCAAAATTTGACCTTGTGTGACCCCGAGGGCGGGGCCACCTGCAGTTTTGTAGACATGCTTAAAAAAACTTTGGACTTTCATCTACAAATGACTTTTGACCCCATGTGCATATTCACCATGGTTCCTGAGATATGATTTTTCTTTATTGTGAATACACATATTGATCACCCTGTATGTATACTCACATATTGCACACGACACACCGAGTTTAGAGTTTAGGATACATTATTTATGTACACAGTTCGGTGATGATCAAAGACAATTTTAAAGTGCGCCAAACGTTTCAAATAATATATAGTCCTTGTTTTTCTTTTTTTATTAGAAGTTAAAAAACGTCACTTTAATTGAAAATGATCGAAAGTATTATATATAGTGCAATATCTCTATAATATGTTAAATAATAGTACAAAATTGACTTGATTAGTCTAGCTTTATAATGTCATCAACTAGTAAAACACGAATACTATATTTTCTTTAGCGGTTATGTTTCTATTGCTAGCTGCTAGTAAAATACATGTCTAAAACAATAGTGGAGTGATTGCGTATTTAGTATTTACTAGATTTTGAATTCTATATATATAATATGAAATTCCAGCACCATAAAATGGCTAAGGGCAACTATGTAGTTATAAGCCAAGTACCACAGCTTCAAAATGCAGCATTGTATAACAGATTAGGTGTTTGTGGCATATACACATAACCCATTATTTTCTCTCTTCTTCCTTCATCATCATCATCCACGTCAATAAATACAAAGATATCTAATATCGAAAGTACTGAGATAAGCGATTCAAATAATTGCAAAAATACTACGTTAAATGGGAATAAGATGACGATAAAATTTTTGATTATAAGTACACAGTGACAAAATTTATTCACAGGCACAAAAAGGCTCGACATAAAAATGCGCCTTTTCACCAAATACCGAGCTAAAGTTTTGTGACATCAAGTTAATTTTGTGGTCGAAATGGCCTGGAACTCACTGGCAAGATATAAAGTGTCACAATTTGTAAATACTTTTATGCAGCTCACCGAATCGTCAAGTAGTCTTCCAAAATTTAATGTAAATGAACTTTATTCATAAACTTCGTTGTTTGTCAATAGAAATCACACATAGTAGAGATTCAAAGGTGAGGTAAATACTAAATAAACACTACAGCCGTGTCCATTAACATTTAGTGTGTGCTTCCCATTGGATGGGAAGTTCCCATCGTCATTACAGTAAACGACAGAAAACTCAAATCGAGGATCCAGGCAAATGAATTTCGTTTCATATTCATAGGACTTAGCCTGACTGGGTGAATTTACATTTACATATACGATTACGATTCCTATATAAATGTCGCACATACAACCTTAACAAACTTTATTGTTTTAGAAGCTTATAAGTACTACAGCTCTTTTACGAAAAAACATCTACTATGAGGAAATTCTGAATCTGTCTAAACAAACAGAGATAGCGGAGAGTGAAAACGAACTCATAATGAAAAATTAAACAGGTGCATAAACTACAAGCGAGGAGCTGATTCACGCGGAAAATTGCACAGTGCGTCTAATGTTTTCCCAAAAAATTTTTTTGGCAGTATTAATTGCTGACTGTCTAGACTCTGTTTGATTTTATTAAGGTAATGATTAATGCGCACAAATAGCTTATCAAATGAAGCTCTCCAATCTAAAATCTCATAAAATATTAACTTTTCCTGTATACAGACGAAAAAGTTTTACAGTTGTCATGTTTCTACACAAAATAGGGAGAAACCTTGTTGGAGTACATAATGTACACATATGTACATCAATTAAACTAATTGCATTAATGTACTACATGGCGAATTACAGCAAGACAATTTTTTATAAATTGACACGTAATCGCATTCATCTAAGAAGTGAACCATATGAGTATAATACCGTAGAATAATAATTACTGAGTATAAACTGTCTTCAATAAAGATTCTGCATGTAATCAGAAAAAAGTCACTATTATCGAATGCTCGGTAGATGTGGAAATAAAATATGCCAGTTGAAAAAATGACAACAAAATGCTTACTTGAATACGTCGGCCGATATATTGAAAATGGGCTTGACATGGTACCGTTTGTACTTCTTCTGATAATGTTCCTGTAAAACAAGTAGACACAAATTTCCAACCCATTAGAATTACATGGTCAAATACTGCTAAACGGTGTACTAGATATATTTAAATTAATTAAATTCAAAATAAATCCCATGCATTTTATGGATACTTTGAACGAACTATGTGAGTAAACAGCTCTTATGTGTATGCAATCCGCATACGATATATTATATTATTATGAATAAATACGCATATTTCAAACAGTTTTTAAAAAGTTAATAAAATATTTACATTTTAATGTGGCACATAAAGCCTGGTGAAATTCAAAAAAATTCTTAACCAACAGGATGAACAACAGGTAAATATGTAAACTACACGGTTGCCTAGCAACAACTTTTCAATCTAAGCTCAATGACACTCCTGTACATAACATAACATAGAATACAAAACCGAGGATTCACGATCCTCAGTTTATAACAATGCATACATTAATGCACTGTACATAACATTTTATTATTAATCAACAAGCTGGCACATGGTGTATGGTATTATTACCTTTTAAGAATTTCTACATGATCGAAATAAGGCCAAGAAGCAAAGTTCAGATTACAATGCAGAATTTGCTGTCGTATGTAAGTAGTAGCAAGAATATATAAATAAAAAATACACATGGGTCCTTGAGAAATGATGAAGTTTCTTGGATATTACGTTCCTCAGATAGTATAATGACAATTTTATAATACGTACAAATTTGTAAATGATGAAAGAGAGCGAGAGAGAGAGAGAGAGAGATGAACGAAATGTTAGAATTTCAAGTCAGTTTATAGTCTCTTAACGCTCTTAACATGTATTCTATGTCTGTTAAATACGTGAAATTCTCGTTATGACTGACTCAGTACCCAGTTTTATGAGCCTGGTGTCTGGTAATTCCATGACACACTAGATACGTTTTTAAAAGTTCTCCTCTCAGTCCAGACACACGAAGTACATAGCCACGCGACATCAAAGAAAACAAAAATGTATTCGTAGACAATTTAAGTGTTTTACATGATGTGTAAAATCCATGAAATTTAGTCGCATCGAATAGCTAACATTGCGACACGACAACAAAAATTGCAAACTGAGTATTTAAGTTACAGTGTGCCTTGCTTGATATGAAATTTGAAGACAGGAAATGACCTGGTATAAAATTGGTGCATATCACATGACGTATAATGTTACATATCGTTAAACATTAGACATGTATTTAATATACGTGCCGTACGGAATTTATTGCTTATTATTTAATAATATAATGCATATTTAATGGCATAGTCGCTCATTATCATATTATCATTATTTACAAATTTCGATTAGATTTCGATTTGTGTTATCCCATCATATTTATGAATAATATAGCTTCTGAATTATATAATAGTGATCCTACTTAATATCATATTATAATCTATTTATTTTCGTATAGTATTCAGTAGTTACATAAGTAAGAAGTAATATATTATACATTATCTTACTTCATGTAATGAAACTTTATGACACATGACTCGAGGCTCGAGTCAGTTCCTTATCTTACGATGAAAAACAAAAGGCAATTCACTTTGGATCCTAATAATATTAAATATTAATAAATGTTTCTCTTCTTCTTCTGTTTTAAAAATATTCATAAAGCTTTTTAAGCACAACATACTATGGCCAGTGGCTAGCGACGATAAGGATAGCTAACAATAAGTGACTCGAAAAACTATGAACATATTTCGATGGGCAACCATCAGAGATCAGGGATCAGGCGATGAATCACGATCGTATGCAAGAAAACCTATTCAAACGTTGTTTAGAATACATACAAATAATACTTGTAACCAAACCTAAACTCAGTAATCAACAATAAGTAGTGCATCAACTACACAGCCCAAGTACAAAATTATTCGGAGCAACTGCTGCTATGGAATGTACTGATGAATATTATGTACGTGTCATTGAATATTATGTCAGGATGATTCAGCCTTTGAACCCGCTATGCACAGTTAAAATCAGAATAATAATAATTGTGCTTACTATAACTTTTACCTATATAATATGTATAAATTATTACAACTTTTGTAATAGAAGCAAAAAAGATGTGCTTGATGACGGCGATGATGAGATAAGAGATGGAAAAGTTGATAGTAAATAATTGAACTTACCATTGCCAATATTTTGTCTGCGTTTCGAATTGGACATTTTTTGTGAGTTGCATAAAGCAGAAGTCTCGGCCACCAGTGAAAAATTAGACGAAGAAGCCCAACAGTTAACACGATAAATATCCATGTGACGATCGTACGAGTGGAACTAGACTTGTACCTATAAGGAATAAGGAAATCAAAATTTTTGTAAAAATCTTCAAGCCTGGCTGAAATAATTTCAGTGAAAATAGATTTTACTGAGATTTTACTTACTTAAATAAAAAATAAATAGCCATATAATATTGATATAATATTATGATTATGGGCAATACGAAAACCACGATATACGATATTTTTACAGGTAAGCGAAATATTTCATTTGAATAATAAAGGATTTATAAAAATAATAAAATAGCAACATTATAATTTTACAGCTATTACAAGCTAAATAAAGCAATAAGCAATAAAAAATATGTAACTATTACCCTTCAATCTCCATTTGATCCTCTTCACCAAAATTAAGATAGCACACAGCATCCTTCTTTGGGTCGTTGCCATCTTTGACAGTTCCATTTTTGATTTCACCTATTTAAAATAAATTATTAAAATTCTATTTCTTTCGCAGATAATTGTTGCTTATATTTCACCATAGGTTAGTTATTGATAGTTCTTTGCTTCGCTGTATAGCTGAATGAAACAGCAGGAATTAAGATAATTAATTGGTACTACGGTTTACAAATAGTAAAAAGCCATCACAAGTCAAAAGTCAAAATGCAACGAAATTCAAAGAAAAATGCTTTTTTGAGCCTCACACGACAGTCGACATAGAATAGACATTGAAGACTCAACGTGTTTTATGAAAGTGTTTGGTATGAGTGGAATATTAAAATTTCCTTGTACATTATAATTAATTTATATTTCAAAGGTGTGAGTGATTGAGTGATTAATCATTAGTAAAGAGTTAAAAGGGCTGTTTGAAATGAAACTCTTTTGTTATTATTTAAACTTACATAATAAATAATAAGTGCATACTTAAGTAACTGGTAAGTAAATACAGTATTTTTTATTTTCATGAAAAGAAGAAAGGAAACCTTTAATAAGTTCAACTTGCTGATCTTCGAACTTGTCCTTATCCCTGCGTCTTCGAAACAAGCAAGAATACATTGAAATCGCACCAAAAAATTTGAGTCGCAGATTCGATGTATTTCGACCAGATGATGGTGGGACTAAAGCCATTCGACTTGATAATACTTTCTCCGGGGAGAGAGAGGAAGAGAGAGGAGTCCTTGAGGAAGAGAATCTCTGGATCTCTTTCTGTGTATATTATACTTACTACTTACACGCACAAAAGGTTCTAGTTGTCTACTACTTCTGTAGGGTACATTATAATTATAATTATTTTTTATGCATAGATTAAAATTAAAGTGTAAGTATATAACGCGGTTGTTTTTCGTTTATAATAGTAGCTAACACAATGCCTTAAATTTGATGTGTCGACGAAATTTGATCTCTTGAAGAAAATTAATAATTTTTTTAAATCTTATATTTTAGGTTTGGCGTTCTTTCACTCGGGTATGTGGATAGTTCACTTGCTGTATAATATAATAAGTATTAACTTTTTATTACAAATTTTCTATTGTAATATATTTTTTATTTACGAGGAGCTCACGTACGTAGACAGATACATTTAAAATTCAGGGTGAATTCTTCTTTCAATGACATTTAAGGTTGTTAAATATACCCTGGATTCGTATATCAATGAATATGTATCTACTATTTTAGTACATAATACTATTATTATTATTAGTACAGAGATTGTATATTGTATGTCTATTCGGTATCTTGAATGAAGGAGTCGTATTACTGGAGAATAGTTCACTGTTGAATGCTTTAGGACAATAAACTACGTTGACTCTATTACTTGCCTTTTGAAGTTGCAAATAAAACACGGCTCTATCGGACAACACTGTAGAAATTTCAAGTATGTTAATAATGAAAAACTACGATAGCAAGAACACAGTTTTCTTGATATTGATCAGTTTATGATACAAAAGTAACATGATTACTTTGTAGTTTTTGAGTTACGATAACGTGTCTTCTTATTCTTGGTAGATAAAAGCAGGAAAGATAAATAAGAAAGTATAGTAGCTAATATAGAGAGTCATGTAAATGGCACGTTCTCTTGATGGGAAATCAGAAACAAAATATTTATTTACAGAGATATGAGATGTGTGCAGTACGGGTCACTTCAAAGCGAGACTGATGCTAACGTTTGATACAGGGTCTACAGTGTTTGTAAGAATATACTTTTCAAATAGGCCATTTAATGGCTGATAAATATCAAGTTTTTGTTTGCGTAATCAAAAGTATTAGATATCTCAGAATTTCATTACAGTGGTTTATTTATTTTCAATGCGATTATGTCATCTTCGTCATCGTTGTAGTTAAAAATTGAACACTAGGAAGTATGTTGGACATATGCTCACTTTACTCGTTAAAATCGTTTTTTATCTCAGCATCAGGTAGCTATAGTTCAAAGGAATACGACGATAGGGTTGTTTTACTATGTTCTTCTTTTTTTGTGGTAGTATAATGTATCTTTTTTAGCAATACATGTTCATTATTTTTTGATAATCCAGTAGTTACTCTTTGAAATTTATAAAATAACAAACCGAATTTCCTCTTTTGTTGTAATTGAATTGATGGGTTTATAATAATAGTAAGTATTATGGTTAATAAATGGGGCCTATATGGAAATGCTATCTAAGCGAAGTAGGTCTCCAGAAGTGAGGACCAAAAATAATGGCGCTCCTTAAGAATGGTGATAATGATAATGAGGGGGAGGATAAGTCAGCATCAGATTCTGGTTGTTTGATGTAGTATCTGATTAAAATGAGACGCCGGGGATCGTGTCAATCTGGTCCTGGCTCAGTGCGATGCCATCCCCATCGTACTTTTTCAAATTTACCGAAATTGCGCGAGTGAAAGTCCTTACGATTACCAGTATTGTTGTGATGACCGCTCAAATCATCCGTGGAATTGAACCCCAAATTTAAGTACTTTACGGTATTCTTGTCTATTATTTCACAAGTAGGATAGTCACGACAGCTTATACTTTTGGTAGTATGGCAATTGGAAGAAAACACGTATGATGATAGATCGTCTTGACTAACTTTTGTATTATTAGTAACTTTGCCAAAAACTTTGTCAGGGATGCAACTGAACACTGTTTCCCGAAGGTAATAATCACTACTACAATCCTCGGGGATTCTAACAGCAAAATGTTCACTTTCACAATTTATTAATATTGGCGACATTGTTACACGAGTGTTTAGAACGTCTCGAAAATATTTTCTGAATTTTCAAACGATATATAAATTGGGAAAACATGCAGAAATTTAAATAAATGAGGTATTAGTAGGGAAAGTAGATTTTTTTGTAAGTGTTGGGTTATATAATCCCGAATCCCTTTACGACTCACGTACTTTATAAACTATATACTGTAATAATAATTTATTATTATTATATATTTGACACGATTGTCGTTTAGCCTCCTCACAATTAAAATATGTTTATATCATTTATGTAAAATCATGTAAAATGAGATCACGGTTTCTATAAATATGTATACTTTTTTTATTTTTGCTCAAAAATAATGTTAATAGCGACTGTAATTTTTCTCCTCAAGTAGTAGACAACACTACGATTTATATTCTTTCACTCCTCACAACTGCTTCCAAATGCCGGCTTCAAATCCAGACAGACAGAATACTTGTGGGTATAATACAATAGTAGCAACAGAAGCGGCTGGAAACTTTTGCCTTGGACTAATGAACTTTGAATAGAGTGAAAGCGTATAGGAGAGCTGTTGGCTGCGTGTAAAGTTACCTATGGTACAACGAGACAGCAGCCGCTTTAGAACACACAAGAGCGGGAGAAAAAGGGTTTGTTCTAGTTAGTGCGGAGGAAATATATCGACTGGTTGCCTTCCCTCGTCATCGCATCCTCGTCGTCGTCGTCGTCGAGAGCTAGTTCTCCGAAGTCTAACGATAAAACAACTGTATGTAGAAAGTAGAAAGAGCACAGCATGAGTACGTCTATAAAACTACCCGTATGTATGTATATCTCCATTGTATGTGTTGCCTACACACATCCATGCTGTATCTGTAAATCTACGCTCTACATGTACATCTATGTTGTATTCATGTATACGTCTAATGTGCTGTATATGTACATCTATGTTCTATTTGTGCATCCATGCTCCCACTATATGGACGTGTGTTGTGAGTGGAGGAGCTATAAAAAAAGTATAATAATATGTCTCTACTACTCCTTTCCCTATTACTCTATCTATCGTTAGATTTACATATAGGTATGTATGTATATTGTACAGACGAATGAATAGATAGATAATAATATGTACTATCGTCATCGTCGCCGTTTCTGTTGTCGAGTGTCGTAACCGACAACCGGCATATTTTCTCGAGACTGGATATCAAGAAGTTACAGACTCTATGTATATATTAAAAATGTCTATCTGACACTATCCGTTTTCTTGCGTAGATATGTATAAAATGTGGGTATGTCATATAACAAGTATACATATAATACACACACACTTTTGTGGATATACAATACACGTACTGCCTATCTTTGTCTCTATTTAGAGCATGTAATGCATAACATGCAGAATTGCTAAATTCTACAATATACAAATATATTCTTTTTGCTATTCTTGCAATTGCGAATATTTTAAACTCAACTCCAGAGCTGCTCCAGATATTCTTTCTCCGACTACCACCACCATCTCCTACTTCACTGTTGCCATTTTCAAGTCTTGTTTTTCTCGCTATGAGTACACTCGAGTATTTTATGTATATCTATGTATACCTAACTGTGTGTTATAAGTACATCTATATATTTTCTCATTCACTCATGGAACTACGTCTAATACTACTACTACGACTACTACTCGACTCGTATTTTTGAGGAAGACGTCAGTCTCCTTTTCATTTCTTGGCTATGTGACCAAAAACCAATATCTTATTTCCTATGTATGTACGTATGTATATAAGATGTAAGCATACAAATATACATAGTAAGTATTTTTTCAATATGACTGTGAATATTTGGAAGGATTTTTTGCATGTATACTTTCTTTTAGATGGAAAAAATATTTATGCACAGCTTCTTTATACTTTATGTACATAATTGATTATTAATATTTATAAGAACTACCTGAGCTCTAATGCAGCATAGAAAAAGGTAAAGAAGTTTGATGAATACTCGTATAGTATCGTCTATCCGAGGTACAAATTCATCATAGGAAAGAAGAGGTATATACATACTATACACACTCGGATATTTTGTGTGTATCATTATACGTGCATAATATGTATATATGTGTATGCATTTTTGCGAATAATGCTAACCGAGTACTACCCGATTTTGGATGCGTCACGCAGCGACCAAAAACTCACTCGCACTCCTACATCCCTACTTACACTTACGCTCACTCTCGCAATTTATGTAGTTGGTGGGCTTGTGTGTGCCAGTTGTCACCATACGATAGGAAATAGGAAGCGAGTGGAACATGAAAACAGCCACCAGACACATGGAAGGAATTCAGTGAGCAAAGAATGGATGGATACATCGACTGAACATATTCTATTTTGTGATCGACATGTTTCTGGCTACAAGGAGCATACAGATAGAACATGTTATTTTTTTGCCATTGTCAAATTGGCGCAATAGGAAAGGAAGATACAATGCTATGCAATTATTGTGCAATGGTCTAGCAAAATAATTTCTTTAGTAGTTAGCAGTGAATAAATAATATTTCGTAGAGGATGGAGAATCGGGTTGGTTTAAACGTAAACTCTATACGAATCGAATCACATTACATAAGGTATGAGAATCGCAGACCTTGTGTGCAAAAACAAATGTGGGACATTTCTAAATACATTTAAACGGTAGGGAAGGAAAATAAAGGCATTTGATATACACTGAAATTTTAGTATAATAAGAGAATAAAGCGTGTACATGTTTATATAAGTACGGACAACAAACGAAAATGGATGCTAAAATACCTACGGAATTCGCACTTCCAACTTTTCGACTCGACTCGCACAAGTGTTCTAGCCGTAGTACACATAAGTAGGGATATATATATGTGTGTATGTACAGAATAATAATATAGGAAATGCATGTCATAAGTATTATGTAGTGTTGTGTGTATGTATGTATGCCTTGATGCTATACGGCGGCGTGTTCGCAACTCGCAATTCTCCCTCTCTCTCTTTCTCTCTCACTTACTCACTCTTTAGATTTCGTCCCAGCTTTCTTTCCTTTAGAAAGAAAATGAGACGCAGGAGTATAGCCAGCAAGCAGCATCAGTTTTGACCCCGAATCCGACGGGCGATAAACGATAGAAAGTCCACGTGGCTGCGCTATCTATGTACTGTAAATACATATTATGTGCAGCCGTGATTATAGCTGTATTTTCAGCTGCATGTATACATATCTACCTATCCAGATTCGGAGTTTTCATCCAATCTACAATGTCTATTCATGTAGATGTAGAGTTTTCTGTGTCGCCTATCCTGAGACTATCTACAGAACTTCTTAGCCTTCAAACTGCTTCCAAGCCAAAGTCCGGAAGCAGTGATTTATCGAAAATTGCCAAGTTTGCAAGTTTTCATCGTTTGCTATTAGTTAGCTCATTCGAGTTATATTCCTGCATGACGTATACCTAACCTATATGACGGTGTGCCGTCATTATATTTCTTTTTCTAACCTCTGTCCCAAGTCGGAGGTTGTTTTCAGAAAACGGAGTTTGATTAATAAAAAAGGAAAATGACACTGTCTAAAAGTTTTTTTATGAAAAACACCAATGGAGCAGACAAAAAATTTGAAAGAAGTATTATTGTAGTGAATATTGCTGTATGTACATATTTTTCTTTTTTGTCTTACACATAGTCCTGCACTTTCTCTATTGACACATACATACATGGCACACACTTATATGTGCTTGCTGTACTTTAAAAGTCTGATAATATTCATGTTTTTTTTATACATGACTCATATCCAGACGCCCATCTACAGTGATAACGCTGTAAAAGTTCGATACACATTTTACGGATATGTATGGAGTCTATAATTGTTTTGTTTCATATGTCTTTACCGTGTATAAACATATGAAACAAAACAATTATAAAACATAAAACTGAACTAAACGTTTATGTTTCAAAACGGATAAAAGTGCTTCTATAATAGCTTTGCAGTATTATGTACATTTATAGGTGTGCATTAGTGAGTTATCGGGGGATGTGAGTTTTATTACTTATTACCCAAATTTGCACGAAAAAGTTGCCTTTTACGTCGAAAACGAATGATGAATGAATGGACGAATGACATAATGGGCAAAGTTTTATGCACAGAGCTGATACATGTGTGTATATATATAAAAGGTACATTATTCGCTGGCTTGAATATTTATGTAGGACAAGAAAGAGCTTTGGTGAGAAAAAGAATAAAATGTAGAAAAAATTATTATACTTTTTCACTTGGAACTTTAGATCCATGAATATATAATATAATGACTTCCTATATGATTCGTAATTCGTATTGAATGAAGATTTATTTGATGCGAGGGAGACACCCTCTCGAATTTCGTATTACATTAATTAATGAAATTATAAATCATTTTTAGTCAATGTCAATGCTACATTTGCAATCATTCACCGTTAAAAATCAGGAGAACCAGAGACTCGAATAAGAGTAAAATCTTCCTCTTCTTTGAGCAGCCGGCGGAACTT
>JAQIVE010005941.1:0-12157 GCA_034698285.1 Sminthurinus bimaculatus | reverse complement strand
GAGTGGATTCTGAATGGATGTTTGCTGCTGACTTTCGATTCTTTGCTCAACTCGTTGGCCTGGCTGTCTCTTTCCCTCTCTCGTCCTATTCAACCGCTCCTTGTTATCCTCAACTGAAAAGGAAGAGATATTTAGAATAGAGATGAGAGAGAAAGAGAGAGATCGATTAAGAACAAATATGAGTTCTACTCACACCGGCAGCAGAGTTTCCCTATTCAATTCAACTCCGAACAATTCTACAAACCCACAAACTCTTCCACACTCTGACGATAAGTCACCAGCGAAATCAACACCAATCCGAGCACACCAACGATCGATTGCATATTATGTATGTACTTTCCCTGTTTGGTTCATTGTGTGCCTTAGTATTTAATTCTGTTGTCTAACTAAACCAAGCCATGATGAAAAAATCGTCATATAAAGTATAATCTGTCCTAGGTTATGCATTTTACGTTTAAAATGCTGAATAAGAACTGAGTACTTGCGGCTTGAGTTTGCAGGGAAATTTTTACTGCAAACAAAACTATTTTTGTAAAGTGCCTCAAAAGATGAAAATGTATGATCTATATTTAGAATTGACACACGTAGGGTTTACCGCGTCATGGCCAAGAGAATATTTGCTTTACTAATGTAACGAGGAATGTGTGGGTTTTACATGTACATAAATATGTATATTGTGGTAAAATTAGAGTATATCATATGCATATGAACAAAAGTAAGGAGCTTGTGTACTACCAATACACACTACATTTGGCTTTTGCCCGATGAAGATGAAGACGAAGAAGAATCAGGAGGAGAAATATAAGACACTGAAGTATAGCATAATATACTACATAATGCAATATCTTCTCTATATTGTAAGGGCCTCGCAAATAGAAGACGGGTATAAAGACGAATGATTAATTATTGGAACCTTTACCTGAGGCAAGCAGGGGGCGAGAGCCAGAGACAGAGCGAGAACAAGAAGGAACCAAGATACGAATGACAACTCTGCTAATTTTCTACGTGCTCTTCTTTCCCTACACTCCCCTCTCTTTAAATTCACCATTTCTCATGGCATCCCATGCTGGAGAAAGTAACTATTCCATACCATAGAGCAGAGAGGAGGCTGGAGAGAAAAATCCTCATTTCTCCATGCATCTCATCCAATTTCAACATACTTTCTCTACCTCTTCCTTCCTTATACGGGCTACATAAATATGGATGAGGGGCAGAAGAAGACGAGAGAGAGAGAGAGAGAGAGAGAGAGAGAGAGAGAGAAAGAAGCAAAATGTAATTGCAAATTTACAATTCATTGTATTTGTACTTGTGCTTGCATATACATATATTGTATAGACACGGATCTTTGCAAATTCATGCATACATATGAAGAAGGTGGTAAAGGTAGGACTATGAGAAGCATTTCTAATTTTCTCCGATATGTATGTATTTGCGCCTCCGTCATCCAGCCGACTCGAGCTGTTGGGAGCAGGGCGGCCCTTTCCCAGAAAAAAGAGAGAGGCCTTCTATTTAATTTATATTAATCTTTTTTTAGCCCCATACTGTATTGTAAGGCACACATTAAATAAAAAAGAAAGGTACATCAAGAATGAAGAAACTAGACTGGACTACATAGAGAAAGAGAGAGAGAGATGGACAAAGGGAAAATAGGTGGAAAGATGAGAAAATTTAAATTACAAATTGTAAATTAGGAGTTATTTCCCCTTCCAAGAAGGAGCGAAAAATAAAGCAAGAAAAAGTAGACAGCGAAACAGTGTAAATTTACCAAAATTTGTAATACATACTCGCAACAACTTAAAAGGTGCTGCAAGAAGGAAAATGGAGAAAAATCTCGGGAAGCTAATATTAGCCGTTTTATATGTACTTTAAATACAGTTACAATTTATATGTACACTGTACACCCAAGACGAATCTGAATCTGAATCCAAGGCTTGAATGGCGGACGAGTGAGAAAATGGAGTTTAAACTTGAGAAATTACAGTGTCATTTCCATCAGAGCTCAAGAAAATGGAGAAGAGAGGGGCAACGGGAGGTAGGAGCAGAATAAATGAGTGGAATTACGTCTAATTGTGTTGGTTTTGCTCTTCCTGCCTCTCCTTTCCCTTTGGTTTCTCTCCATATGGTGAGAGGGGCCCATTCCTTTTATTTACCGAGCTGCCCACACTTTTCGCCGCTGTTTTTATGTTACGTCACGTGTACATTTTCAAACAAAGGCAAGAGATACAGAGAGAGTCTTCAAAGTTCAAATAACTACAAATATAATTTACAAACACAGGCCAAAAGCCGGGGCACAAGTTACCTCATTATGTATCTACAATGTAGATTCTTCGTTGTACATTGAAGTCTGCGGAAAATATTATAGAGAACAAACTGGAGAACATATGTATAATGTGTATGCATGATGATTCCCCAATTTTAGTTGGATGGTGGCCTAAGTGGAGATAAATCGCCGTGTGTATGTATAATGTGTATGTTTAAGTACTAAAGTAAAAAGTTAAAGTGTAACTTGAAAAAAGTCTAGTCATCTTATGACAGGCCATAATATGTACAATGTACAAGTATTTATGTATTGTACATGCAGAAACACGAAAGTGGGTAAATTAAGAGAAAAGGGAAATACATATGTATATGTACATGGCATTAGGATTCCTTTAATTTTCTCCAGCTCGAAAAAACTTAATGGCTGCTGTCATACAACTGTGTCATATGCATTTATTTCCCGGGAAAACGGAGAGAGAAAAAAATGAGCAGAATGTCTTTATCGTCTTTTCTACTTTTTATGTATCTTCATACATTTGTATGATAAAAATCATTTTTCTTCCTTTTGGCAAACAAAAGAACGCACACAGCAACAACTGCCGAGTTAATGGTTAGACTGAAGAAAAAAAAACATGCAAGCTGGTGAAATTTGAAAATTAGAAAAATGTAATCCCTTAATCAAGGCTGTGCTGTGATGACAGACAAAGAAAAAGCTTGATGACATTAGTCAAAAACATGCCGTAAAATCCCATGTATAAAAAGTAATGGATGTTACACAACTGCTAATCTGCTGCCTTTTACACACATAAATACTTTACCCGTGTACAGTGCAACCTCGAATACAACAAACTTGGGAAGAATTTTTTCTTACATATTTTGAAACTAAAACAGCGAGGTTGGCTAGTGGATATAGAAGCTCAAAATCTGCGAAAACAAAGGAATATCGCTAAAAATAGTTAATATTTGTTTTTATTTTGGCTTTGCCACCTTGACTTTTGTTATCAGCTGTTGCTGTGGTCAAAGCCGTCACTTTATTTGCAAAGAATTTGAGTCCAGCGGGACGAATAAAAGGAGTTTGAGCACGTGGCAGATAAGATGCAAAGAAAAACAAGGACGGCAAGAAGATTGAAAAACCAATGACGAAAACAAAGAAAAAGATAATGCAGCACAATGTGGTTTGAAAAGCACCGTGATTCTTTATATACTAGGAGAAACTCTATAGTTTTCTGAAAAATCATATTTTAAAGTTGGCAAAATCTCAGCTTGATTTGAAGTTTGATATCAAAAATAACAATATTTTTGGAAGTTTGGGTAAAATTTATGAAAATTATTAAACAGCTGTAGTTTTCTTCATGTTGTCAACACAGAATCGAGAGTAAAGGAAATAAAGAAAAGGACAAAGAATAAACAGTGGTACATACATAAATAATGTAATGGCAATAGCCTTGGACACTTGCATATGTGTGCATCTCCTCTCGCGTGCAATCTCCGCTTCCCGATACATACAATACATAACTTCCAAAGACAAAGTGTCCCCAGGTGAACCATTTTAGTTATCTCATCTGGCGTCAATGCGTCTTTCCCCTGGTTACTATGGAGTTTCCCTCGAACCTCACCAAAACAATAATGACCGGTGCCACTGGAGTCCTCTCGTCCCCTCGTTCATACTTTACACCACCCGTGGCTTCTTTTCTTCTATGCTTTCCACGGCCATGTCCATGGATGTGGACAGTAGAATGCGGAGGGATGCTTTTTTGTATAAATATTTGGACACTTTTACAGCACACAATGTAATAAAAACGACTGTGTTGTTGTTTATAGTGGAGCTTCAACGCCGAACGTTTCTTTATAAAAATCTTCCCTTAATACATATTAAAACGCGTGAAAACTAAGATAAGTGCATGCATGTCAAAAGATTCCATCGTCCTAGATGGCCAATACCTCCAGATCCTCCAGCACATTTACATCAGTGCACTTATCGTTAAGGATAATGACGATGGTCCATAGTCCATATTCTGCGGTTATGAGCCAGCCTCTGAACGGCACCTTTGCCTAATTTTCCTTTCTTATCCAAGGTAGTGGTAATAACTTGAAACCTTGAAAAAGCTCCCTTAATTATTAATTCAAAAACAATAAGTATACATCCCAGACATTAAGTTTGACAATTCCGTATGGCAAAATAAGCCCAGTTTCTCGAATTCAATACCTCTGTTTGCAAAATGTATGTTCTTCATTACATTAAAATTAAGCCAAAGTAATAATTAAAACTTGCAAAACTAACTCAAAACTCTGTTTAAGGAGAATTCTTACTAAAGAATGAAGACCACCTGTGAAATCACGACTTTTACATTTAGTTGATTATAAATTACTCTTTGTTCCATATTTCTCAAAAGCATTCTTTAAAAGACTTTGATGAACTGCAGCTCCAACTTTTTGACGTATGTACACTGTACATTGCGCAATGAACAAACTATTATATATTATATAAGCTCCGGGACAATCTTACGTTCTTTATATTTTATGAGAGGGATTCGCACGTTTAATTGTCCTAGAGTAAACTCCGTTTTGTCTCTTAGATAGTCGCGGCTTTTGCGTTGATTTGCTTGCTTGTTTGTTTGTTTTGACGGGCTAGTGGAAAAGATGGTGGGATTCTGTAAAACTTTCACTTTACATACTCCGCTCTCCATTACTTTACTTTCCTTTACTTTGCTCTTGCTCTATGTACATAGAGCGGAGACTGACTTATGTACATATGTATGAAATATATACACAAAGCTAACAGCCAGAAGCAAAGGCCCAAGTAGTAGTAGTAGTTACAAGGATGTATGTATCCGAGGAGGAAGTAGTGCTGGTAATGATGCTGAATGGTGGTGCTTACCTCCCACTTTCTCTCTCACTTTGCCGTGAAGACACGGGGCGAATGCAAATGATTTGCGTGGTGACTTCATCCTGGCTTGGTTGGTTGTATACACAGCGTAAGATTCATGTACATTTGGTGTTCTACGTCTATATGTACTTACACTTTCTTCTGGCGCTAGCTCGTCGAGTCATTATCCTTGGCGGTGCCTGTGCCTGTGAACTTGAGTGTCTGTGCGGTTGTGAGTGGTTTGGCGTAGCGTGGTATGGTTTGCTATGGTATGGCTTGGTATATGGTTTGACTTGGTTTGCTTTGGTTTGGTTTGGTTTGGCGTATATGCGAGTGTGTACTCAATTAAGAAGATGAAAGGGGGAGAGAACTTTTGAGATTCTTGTCAAGTCCGGGCTAATTTATATGGATTACGCATCAACACTACCTTTACGCTACATTATACACACTACGCCACTGTCACGGAAGACAGAGGACCCGGGAAAGGCCAGTCAAAGAATCATCCGGGTAATAGTGATGAAGATGACGATGAGGATCTCCAAACATCTCTTGAAATTACCATCCTTATACCATACCATAGTTAACTGTATACTCTGGTGAGATCTGAAACCTAATAATTATCAAGTAGCCACTGGCTCGTGTTCGTTTCTTTATGCACTACAGTAGAGTGTTTTGGGTATTGTGAATAATATTATTGTGGGAAAAGATGAAAGTTGCAAGAGATACTTTTCTTTGGTAATCATTTCATCTTCATTCATAGTCGAAAACTTGATTGTTTTGATCCAAGGGAAACAATCTTTGTACTGAGAGCCCAAATCAAATTTACAACAAAAAGATTTCCAATCTTCTATTACATTTTGAGATGATTGCTTTGTTCCGAAATGACAGAAATAACTAAATTTGTACGAAAGGAAATTCCATAGTACGTTTTGAGAATTTTGAAAAGGTTTAAAGGGAAAAACGGTTGCCAAAATATTGTATCATGATATTATAGAAGAAATTTCAGTGGCAATAATCCACCTCCATAAAAATTTGATTACTCCATTATTGCGACGTGATTCAAATACTGGGTAATGAGGCCCGGAAATCCCCCAAACAATAACAAGTTCATTTATTTATTCATTTACAATCTATTTTCAATTCCTCAAGGGTTGACAGCAACAAATGAATGAATTCCGGGGTAATTGGAAAGTTGTCAAATTCACATCATTTCGAAATCAAGTCACATCTATGTAAGTAAAGTAAAAACTAATAATGCTTTCACAGTTACAACCGATCTAGGCCTCATCATTGCATTGATACCGTTAAGTTTACAACTGAGTTAATGGAACGGATCTCTCAATTTACTTGTAATATAATTAAAATCTGTGACTTTATCACACTAACTACAATCTCTCTACAAAACAGACTGATCAATATTTAAATATGGATGTCACTCGACGTCAACCAGGATTGGGAACTGAAATCAAATTTACAAATGACATTGATAGAATAATCAAAATAAGATGGAACGATTTCTGTTATCAAAATTGGATTAGTATTTTGTTTCCCACAATATTTCCAGTATTATTCAGGGCTCATAGTCTCTCATTTCTGCTTATTTTGTTGTAACATCATATTTTGGTATTTTGGAGACAGAAAAACATGTACACCAGATTATTTAGCAGTGCCCATTAATCGTAGTTTATTTTGTATCGTAAAAAATATGTATCAAGCATGAAAATACAAGTTAGACTAATCTCTGTTTTAAAAAAGTCTGTTGGCCAATTTAAGTCTTGAAATACTTATAATATGTACACACTCTAATCTGGTTAAAAGTCACAAACTTGTAGAAAATTAATGCAAAATAAAGGGTAAAACGCCGATAATGATCAAATTGGCCGTTAAGCTACAAACTGCAAATAATGCTGATTTAATTTACGGATCAGTTTGTTCTGGAGTTCCCTGGTTCCAGTTACACGTGCATCGTGGCTTCCTCCTTGCTTGCCGTGTAGTTGCCTTTTACCTTGGCCTCATTCTTCGTGTATTTCTCCAGCGAATATTATCCAGCTAGTAGCTTTACACATCACCATCATCATCATCCTTCAAGCCTAAGCGTTTTATAAATATAGGCCGTGTTTCCACAAAATAATCCCCCTTGTGCAAAATTTTACGGCAAAGTCACCAGCACCATCATCGCCATCGCCATCCTCGTCATCATCATTATCATTACTATCATTGTCATCGCATAGTAATCATAGGGGATTGTCACCACCACCGTCTTCGGATTAAGTTGGCCCATGTCTGTGGTTTTCCGTCATAGTCCTTGCATTCTTCCGTCTTACCGCATATACTATTTCTCGTACTCGTACCATCCAGCGAGTTGAGCTGGCGACGAGTTCCATTCGCATATCATTGCAGTCCATTGCACTGAGAATACTGCTGTTTCTCCGGCCAAAACCTGGATGACTGCAGCACAAACACACAAAGTGAAATAAAGTGGGAATGGAATATAATAGAATGGATGGACTGGTAAAGGAAAACCCTTAAGCAAGAATCTTGCCGGATCTCATGTAAATTTCAAGAAATTTGACTGAATTCTGGCTGACGCTCACCTCATTTTTTATCAAAATTTCTTAGAGTATTTGCATGGGATTTTTGTTCCGAATGAAACAAGGTCGGCTAAAATCATAAAAATGCAGAGAAGCTAATGAGATCTCAAGGCACATTTTTTTCCAAGGGTAGTGTCTTTTTCTCCAGCTTCCTATGTTAAATGTATAGGTACAATATACATAATACACATAGTTATGCATCGTAGTACGCGGCCTGCAGACACATGTAATGTTTTCCGCCCTCTTCCTTTATGCACACTTTCCTGACAATAAATTGTAGTTACAGAGAGGATTTGCAAGGTCTCCGGCACTCTCTCCCTTTTTCTTACTCTCTCTCTCTCTGAATTTCCCTCTGTTTTACACGCAGTGTTGAATATAATAACGAATGTATGTACAAACACGCTGTATGTACTGAGCCACTGTTTACTCCCGTTTGCGTTTTTGCTCACTCCTCTCCGTTTCAGGTTCGTGTTTGCATTCGTGCACAAGGTGTAGGCTTGTGTACAGTGCAATACAATACTAAAGTGTAAAGGATACAGTGCACAGTTGAACTGTGTGTATGGTGTATGTAAGTATGTACTCACATGGCGGATAATATTAGCAGAATTTTGTGGTTTCTCCTCCGTGGGAGGTCGTCTATTAATGTAACCTCACATAATCTCACCAGCTCATTACAGTACACCACGAAATCATCTCCGCTTTCCAGCCAACCAACCAGCCTCATCATTAGCATTGCTATCGTCGTCACCATCGCCATCACGATCCGCGTGCACCGTCTTCATCAATATCCCGTTTTACGCACAGTATATATGTATGTCAGACGCATTTGAATTTCTCAAATTTTCCTGCAAATTGCAAACGAAAACAGTTTTCTGTAACAACAAGTTTATAAATAGAATAAATTACTAATTATTTGAGGTTTAGGCTAGTTTAAATGAGCTTTTATTGTAAGTCGTGGTCATGATTAGGGAAAATGCGTAATTGAGACCTCAGTTTTCTCGTTTATGGGACTACATACGTGTGGAAAGTGAAATACATGTAGGAAATTCCTTTCTCCTCTTTTGAAGAGCAAGGAGAAACACACAGTAAGTCTACCGGCCTCTGTTTCCACTTTAAGCTCCAAAAGCTAGTGGAAAATGTGAAAAATGGAAAAAGGAGGTGGTAAAACAGTTTTTTATGAGGGGAAAGTGAAAGAAAGTGTAAAAAGTAGTGTATGTATGTAGTATGTAGTATGTAGTAAGAGCTGATGGGGCTGGGGAAAAATACGAGATGCCTTCACGTGTGTGCCTTGCCACTTTTCTCTTGTAAATTCATTCTCAATTCTGGGTCTTTTGGTCCACGTCGTGGTCTTGGTGTTACATACACTTGGTTTTGCGTTTGGTTCCGTGTTTGGTTGGTCTGGAGTTTGGATCACGGGGTGTAGATAAAGGTAAAAGTTCATAAATTGTAGAAATGGAAAGTAGATGCTGATGCTGCACTTTAGATTCTGGGGAAAAAATACGAGTCCCAGCGGGGGGAAATGACGGAGCTGCAAATCAGCGACTGAATTGAGAATTGAGACCAACGAGAGAGAAAACGAGGCGAGGAGAAAACCAAAAAGCAAAAAAGTTACATTCTACTTATGACTATGTACGTCTAGAGTGTACATTATGATATGATACGATATTACTGTAGACGATATGATATGATGTGATATGACTTGCAAGTTGTTTCAGGTCGATCCTACCTTATGCAGCACCTATTATGCCCATTGCCCATACATGTGTGAATTACATAATATGCACCTAAAAATCCCGAGTTGACAGTGGAGCAGAGCTCGTAGAGTCGAGCATCTCTTCATCTCGCTTTTCTGCAAAATATCTGTATTTTCATCGGTACGATACGTATGGAAAACCAGACGATCAGACATACTTACATACATACTGATAGCATAGGAAAAATGTTGAGCAGTGAACAGTGAACAGGGAACATTGAGCATGAACATGAACATGAACTCAAGTTATTATGACAGGACTACAGATATTCCATATTAGTACTTCATTGACCCATATAATAATTCCTTATCTATAGAAAACCCCCGAGAATGTTGGAGCGAAAAAGTCGTTGGCAAATGGCAGGCAGTGGCATACACTTTTTTCTTTTTCATAGTTATTTTCACTAATATATTACAGGTATATATGTACAGTACATATATACACATAATATGTGTATTTCTCCAAGGGGAACGTGAAAAAACAAGCTTTTTCCACGTTCATTGCTACCTCCACCCAGTTCATTTCACAACCTTTTTGCCGGTGCTCCAGAGCTTTGCCCTCTCTTTCTCACAGTATATTTTCCAAATTTCACCATTTTTCTGCCTCCGTCTGGTTTAGTGCATCCTCAAAAATCAACTGGAAGTAAAGTCTATAGGATTTGAATGTTGACTATGAATTACTTCCATTTAGCCTTTTCTCCAGGGTTGATCGTTGGAAAATCAAAGTTAGACTCAAATTCAAGTTACATACATTGTGAATAGAAAAGTAAAATGATAATCAGCATCATAATTGCAAGGAAAAGAAGTAACTTCAAGTTGAATGTTGACCTTTACTTTGATTTTATGGATGTAAAATTATTGTGCGGGTTCCATAATATACATATGTATATATGTAACGTTTTGATAATTTTATGGTGCTGGAGAAAGGCGCGTAAAGCCCAATAAAAACAGAGAGTAAATCGCGGAAGGAAGTAAACATCTTTTTTCATATGCACATTTTCTCACATTTTTTGCATACTTTGTTTCACCTTGTACATTGTACATATGTATACACAGGACTCGCAAAGAAACAGAAGCAGACATGCATACTTTGATGGATTTTATTTTCTTCCTGTTCATCTAGCTGAAAATTGTTACTAATAAAAAAATAACCCAACTTTTCCTTCTTTGTATATTATACGGGCAGGTTTTTCACTCCCTATGCTTCTCCTACACATACTGAAAAAAAAGAAAAGGACGATTTTTATTACAACCATAATCATAAAGTGTGTCAAGGCTCAAAAAGGAAAATCTTACATAACTTTGACTGTATCCCCCATTTCACTTTCACCGTCATTCTAGTTACTGCACTTTACTATTCCATGCCATTCCTTTCATACGAAAGAGTCTCGCCTCATTTTCCTTCTCGTTTAAATCCACAGCCCATGTACATTGTACATAATACATACAGGGAAAACGGAAGGGTGGAAAAATTCACCTAAAAACTTCACATCTTTCATCTTAAATTATTACAATATTTGTGTTTACAATGTAAATACATATAGGAATGGTAAAGTACATGCACAAAGGAGAAAAAGGGTGGCCCTTAAATTACACAACATTATCATCACAGATTTATCCCGTCTCTCCATCTTTATCTTCATCATAATCATAATCGCAATCATGGCAGCCATCAACAACAAACGGAGAAAAAGTAAGTACTGTCACTTTTCTCACAACAAATGTTGTGTGTCCAGGCACAGCAAATAAAAATGAAATAAATAGACGGGATGTGCTTCCCTGCGTTTTGTTTTCATTCAAGAATAAATCAAATTGCTCACATCTTTCGGTCACAGATATTTTTATTACGTGTCGGTGAATCGTCTGGGATGTAAAGTACATATAACGGGAGCAGAGTTTGTCCATGTTAGGACGTTCCTATCATTGCAACCATTATAAAGATAAATTTGGTTTTAAAATGGCAAAGTACACAGGAAGAAGACGCACATTTGTCTCCGTTTGTTTCCTTTATCTTGTCTATTATACATTTTTTACCTTGACTTACGAGTCGACTCGTCATATAAATATGTATGACACTAACAAAAATACGCAGGAGGATAATAAAAGGCCAACCTAATAATAATTATATGGTAAAAAAAGATACAACAACAAAATAATGTCAATTGTGTTGTGTCTATCTCTGTCAAGAATAGTCTGGTAGAATCTTGCAACTTTCTTAAAATGTCTAACGTTTATTCAATTTTATGCCTGAAAATAACTCAAGTTTTATCTTGTACTGTCCCACTTTGCGCTATAATGCGTCCTAGCCTTGAGGTTTTGTATACATACATCTCTTAAGATACGGAAACATTATAGTATTGACACAAGATGGGTCAAATTTTTAACAATTTTTCTGTATCAGGCCATGCTTCGTCATCGTTCAGAGACAAAATGCTCAATGTTCAATAACAATATAACCTCATCATAAATAACCCCATGTACAATGTACATAAGTGTCGTAAATACACAATAAATATCAATGTCAGTTTTTGAAAGTACAAGTGCGTAAAATTTGTTTGTAACCCACACTCAAAATCCCAGGTATACCAAAATATGTATATAAGCTATATGTACACTGTTTGTCCTTTTGACAACCATTTTTTGTATCTATATGATTGATTCCTACGATAAAGGATACTTCGCTACTGT
>JAQIVE010005940.1:0-12159 GCA_034698285.1 Sminthurinus bimaculatus | reverse complement strand
TTTTACGTTCTGCATGGAAACTTGCCCATGTTTTGAATTTTAATATGGGATTAAAAAAATGATGTTCTGCCAATTTTTTGATAATGACAATGTATAAGGCCAGTCATTGAAAAATATCGAGAAAATGAAAAAAAGCTGTAATTTGTACTTTAATTAATAGCTCCAAAACGGTGACTCCGATTGAAAAACTTTCAAAGACAACAATATGCAGCAAAAGATGGGCAACATTTCCCTCTGGTTGACTTTTTCGATCCGGATGACCGTTTTCAAAAAATCATACTTGCTAAACTTTTGTCGCTCTATAACTTTTGTATTTTCATTTCTATTAAAACAAAGTATATGAGGAAAAGTTGCGCATGGTACTAATTAAGATTGTTCTCTTTGAAAGTTTTTCGATCCGAGTGATGGTTGAGGCGCTAGTATGGATTTTAAAAACTAAATCCTTATTTCAGAATTTTTTTTTTTTAAAGTTCTGAGAATGTGCATTCGTCGCGATGGGACTGAGGTGAAAGCTTTCTATTTGTTATGACAAATTATTATTGTTATACTAAACAAGACAAACAACTTCTGAAAATTTCGTCTGATATAACTGGTTAATACCGATTCGATTTCCTTTTAATATTCCTCCGCAGCTGATGTCAATGGTGGAAAAGTTGGCCATGAATCCTTTGTTCTGCACGTTACCATCCGTTTTAAACCGGATCCAGAGAAAATTGAGAGAAGATACGATTGTGTCGGGACCATTTGCTCCACAGTAATGACCAATTAGCGTCGAATTCTCATTATCGCCGTCTCTCACCTGTGTTTGCACAATATCAATTAAAACCAAGAAAAATGTTCATCCACCAAATGTTTTTTATTTTCATATCTGCCACATGCATAGATTGTACACGTGGAAGCATTTATTCGACCTGGAGAAAGTCTCAAGAGCAGACGTTTTCAGCTTATTTATTGAGCATAGTAAGACTGTGTTTTCAGTCTTCCTTTCTTTTTTCTTACAAAAGAAAAAAACTTTTTTTCATCGTAATTGATAACTTGAGAACATGTTCCATTGTTTTTATAGAAAAAATGCAACAAGATCAACCGCACTCACTTCGAGGAAATCAAATAAGCATCTTGTATCAACTCCCGACTCGATATCAAAATCGATAAAGTCCAATTGAATAGCTTTGCCCACAGGTTGAGCAATGAGGTAGACGCAGTCCCTGATTGAAACAAAATACAAATAATTTGTGGCTCCAAAGTATGTCTTGCACCATTACGATACATGATACTGGATTTTTATTGTGAGCTGCTTTATGTTTTATATGTATCTAACGTCATGAAAACATGGTAAAAATAAAATGAATGTATTTATTTGCTGTAGTATTCGAATTCAAACCCAAAGAAACAAACCGATTTTTCGGGTAATTCCCTGGATAATATGGGCTTCTTATGATGTTTTCCGTTGTAAAAAGTCCGCCACATGCTGCACACGACAGAGACAAAATATAACACAGAGTAAAGTTATAAATACATACGCATTACTTGGCATGTCTTAAGATATTGCGCAAGATGAAAGTGAAAGTAAGTATCAAACTTTGTTACTATATTGCTTATTCATTAACTACGCAGTTTGAAATGTTAACCTGCTTCATATTTGATTTGGAAACCATCATAGGAGACTGACTCATCAGAATGGAAGCGAACGTACAGGTTGTTTGACAAGGAGCGATATGGCGGTGGCAGATTTCGTCCACAGTAACGGCCCACTAAGTTGCCATCAGGTCCATTCCCCTCTCGGATTTCAACGTAGTCATAGCGACAATTACTGTCCTCAAGGGCAAAGGTTTTGAACTCCATGTAAATTGTCTCAAGACGAGGAAGGCGAATCAGCCACTCGCAGTCCAATTCATGAGCGTAAGGACTCGGGTGATGAGGCGAAGCAAACACTCCCTCTGTAAAACATGAAACAGGCAAAACGGATTTTTTGGGATTAAAACTTTTTGTGACATTGAAAATGCCAAACTTTATCTATAAAATTGTTTTATGGTCCAAACCTGGAGCTGTTAAAACACCGCCACAACCTGGGACACCTGTTGTTTTGAAGCATACAGTTAATTAGAAAATGCGATCAATACATTTGTTTTTAACGGATTTACGTAATATAGCAGAGTCTACATGTTTAGTGTAAAAGCGTTTTGATTGCTGCATAAAATGTAATATTTCTGAATTAGTTTTCAGTTTTCATTTTCGTAGCTTATGCAGCTGTAGATGTATTCTTCGGAAACTGGTTTATGCAGTGTCTGAAGCTATGGCATACAAAATGTGTGATGTAATCTCGACGTATGCATGTAACATTCATTGCTTGTCGGTTACATAAAAGTAAAATAAAATGCCTCGAGACACTCAGTGTTGATTTAATCCCTCGTGCAGAACTGAGACTTTATTGGGGAAACTTTTTTCGATTTGTGTGTATGACGGAAATGAAAGCTTGTCTAGCCTATTTTTCTTTAATCCGTAAAAATAAAAGTTTCCCCTATTTACTGCCTTCTTCTTTTTCCCCGACTTAAACTCTAGCTCCGGATCCAACTCACACTCCACCAAGAAAAGGTGAAGGTGAAGATAAATCTGCCGCAATTCTGGATTGTACACATATAGAATATGCATCATATGCTGCAGTGTAAACAATAACTGTGGAAAAGGAAAGAGAAAGCGACTGCGATTTGTGTACATATGCAAAAAATACAGACACATACTTGCATACATACAGCACAAGTGGGGAAAGTCATCAGGAAGCTGTCACTTACTGTGAGTGGAATACAATTTAGGAATATAGGAAAACTTTGCGAATCTCGAATCTAAAATGATAGGGTTTGTGAATGACACGGCTCATGTATTTCCAAGACAAAGTTTATTTAAACTAGCACATGAAAGAGTTTTGCGGTTGTTTTATTTACTGAGCGAGAAATCTGAAACATTTTGTAGGTATTTTTGTACTCCAAGTTTTAAAGTGGATTTTTATCTGTTTCATCTTGATCACCCATAATATAATACCTGTTACTAACATTGATCTATATGCTCTTTAGTAAACAAAGTTTGTTCTCACACTACACGGGCACACTAAGAGTGGTGTAGTGGAACGTGACTCATTAGGATGAAATTGATTTTTCTTGTAATTCTGCCGCTTTTGCATTATATTGTAGTTGTTTAAATACTTATCTATGTAACTTCCCTTCAACACATGTATACATAGTACACATGCTTTCTGGAAATACATAAGTAGTCAAAGAGCTAACAAAATGTTGATATTGCAAGCAGACTGAAGTAAAACATCTAAAACTGTTCTAAATGTGATAAAAATTATGCTAATCGTTGTGAAAATCAAAGCCTAATTAAAACAAAGAAACGAAAAAAAGGAATTACTTTATATCTTACATTGATATATACTGTGTATATATATTGTGTACCTGCAACTTCAGCAAAAATAGCATGAACACCCGTATCAGACTGAGAGTGGTCGCTGTGGAACCTCAAAGTGAGATGCGGTCCCGAGGAAGTGATCGGAGGAGGAAGGGCTGTGTTATTGCAATATATGGCTAGTTGATGAGCTGAATCTGTCCGTCCGTCCAAAATCTGAAAGTAGTCGTAGGAGCAGTTTGGATGAGTTTCCAATCGCATTGAGGCAAAGGAGATTTGAATTCTTTTGCCTGGATTCATGGAAATGGTCCAATAGCAGTCTCGATTGGGAGGATAGTGAGCAGGATATCCCGGTGTACTAATGGCTCCATGAGTTTGCCCTGTGATGAGTCCGCCGCAATCTGAAGAGTATACAATACATTGAGGTATTAAGCATTGTCAGATTAGATATCTACGTCATATTTGCATCATATTTTGTGTGCATTTGTTTGAACTTCCGATTTCATATTTTAGAGTTTAAATGATTGATCTCACATGGATCGGTTGTATTCCATTCAAGGGCAAATCCCAGGCCAGCTATTGACCCATCGGATTTAAAACGGAGTCTTACACTGTTGTGCGTTGTATTGAGACTTCCGCCTAGGGGCAAGTCATTCCCGCAAAACCGTCCCAAAGATGGGGAATCGCTGGTCGATCCGTCAAAAATCTATTTCAGTCACATCCATTTTTAATACAAGAGAATATACGAAATAGCACAGTAAGGGCTAGAGGCATAAAAACAAAATTTACAGTGTTCAGTCCAAAGCCTTCCAGTGAATGAAAAGATACAGGTTATTGAATAATAGATGAAATGTCAGCTGTACATACAAATCAACTGGTGGATTCAGTTTAATAGAATACGGAAAACATAGACACTGGAAGAAGCGCACATGGCTTTGCTTTTTTCAAAGTTAACTTGCATATATCTTCAGGAATAAGTAAGCGGAGAGAATGGAAAGGAAAGTTTTCTCAATGTGTTATTCTTGTTGGTCTTAAACATGAGAGCAACCCATGTAAAATTTATTGGTAAACATTTTATGCATGTGCAATGACTGTTTGTACCCATTTGCATGTGCATGTGTGCCTGCATTTTATCTACTCGTCTGCTTTTTATTTTAGCTTTTGCATTTTGCCCATCCTATAGATGTGCAAGTGTCAGATGTAAAACTTCTCGCCGTAAGGTTATTTCCCTGGTTTATCAAGCCGATCGTGTAAAGTTTTCAAATGCCTGGTTTGAATTCATCTGTATCCAGCGCTCGAGAAAGCATTCAGGCTCAACGGAATAACCATGAAAGAAGAAAAGTAGGAATCCGGGACAAAAATATACGATTTGCACACACATTTATCAAAATAATCATAGACAACGAATACTGGTCAAAAAAATGGAGTTCTACAATACCTCAAGATAGTCCAGGTTACACGCCGAATTTCCCTCCAGATGAAACATTGTGAACGTTATGTTGAGAATCTTGCCTTGAATTGTCTGGATTATCCATACGCAGTTTTCATTGTGACGATAGGTTACACTGCTCGAGTGTGGGAAACGAAGAGTACCTGTTAGGTTAAATTTTGCATCATTTTTCACTATTATTCTCTCTTCTCTTATTCCTTAACTAATTAGTCACTAGCAATAAGCCAGTACTTTTAAAGCAAAATATAATTTTAAACAATAACCTTCCATTGTTGAGAGTGTACCACCACAGCCTAAAAAAAGGATTGAAAACGAATTTAAAATGTTACTGCATATATAAAAGCATTACTAACCGGAATTAATGTTTAAAATTTTTGGAAAAGAAAAGAGAACCGTCCATTGTATTTAAAAGACGTACGGTCTATATTATGCTTTATATCAGCATTATTTAAATTTAGCATAAACACAATGGTGCATCCAGCGCATTGTATCATGTTTAAAAGATCAAAAGGTCATTTATCATTTCATCAGCCTAATCTCGGCTATTTGTGCTCCATGTGTCTAGCGTAAGTGTTTGCATATACATTATACGTGCGTGTGTGTTACGTTAAGTTACGAAACAACAAGCTGTCAGGGGAGAACTTCCGCCCCCAAACGACAAGATGGCAAAAAAAAAGGTATATGCATAAAACATGGAGGACATGGACATAGTTTCCGGAGAAAGTAGGAAGGAAAAGTCTGCGGTGAATTTTTTTTTTTTTGGGTAAGAGCCGCTTTGGCAGCAGAAAAAAACTCAACTCTAACACTAACAAAAAAGACCCTCTCTCGAGATGAAAATTATCATGCGGATCTCTCTCATACACCACACATGTATACATATGCACATTCACCGTCCGTCATGTCACATTAAATGTCGTGAATAGAAAGTCTTTTTTGTTACATGCAGCTACTTGTCTCCTTATACTTGCCTTTGTGTACTCCTTCTCTCTCTCTCTCTCTCTTTCTTACTTTCACTCGGGGTTTCTCACAGAGTTGGAAAGTGAAAGTAAAAGAATGTCAAGTTTTTTGTTCGCTAGTACATAGACGTAGGCATGGCAATGTGCACATTTACACAATGGTCTTTGTTCTTCTCTTTTGTTTCAAGATTCAAGTTGAACTTACTTTCCTCCTGAACTTCGCATAAATCACCAGACCAATCATTGGAGCAGCGGCAGACAAATCCTGATGGTGTAGTCAAGCACGTACCACCGTTGTTACAGGGATTACTCATGCAAGGATCTATTCGAGTTCCACACGTCGGCCCTGAAATTTTATATTAAATAATAACCATTCGTGGATTATTTTCATGTTGATTTAATTTTTGTTATTTGAACCCTCAACTTTTGTCTCGAACGAGCATTTCTCGTAATCAAAACTACTTATAAGGATACAAAAATATTCATATTTGTAAGTACCCATATAACCCGGGAGGCAAGTGCAGGTGAAAGAATTGCCTTGGGGATAGCAGGTACCATGGGCACAAGGGTTGCTAGCGCAGGCATTTGAAGTTGGTACAGGGCCTGGACCTGGAGCTGGACCTGGACCGGGAGCTGCATAAGGAAAGCAACCGTGAAGTCCCATTCCAGTGCCTGTATAGCCGGCTGGACAGATACACTGGACAAAAGATGCCCCAATCATAGGGTTTTGAACACATCGAGCCAGGGGAAAGCAACCACCATTGTTGAGTTGACACATTCCAACGTACTGACAAGTCACGCCGTTTCCAGTGTATCCCCCGGGACATTCCCCACAGGTCCGAGATCCCTTTTTATCCGACCAGAGTATGCAATCAATTTAAACTGCTCTTGCGAATAATTAACCATCGAGTCATTATGGTCCAAATAACTTGCTTTTGCTAACTTACAATAGTGTTTACGCACTGAACCATCGGACTGACGCTACACCCACCGTTGTTCACTAGGCACTCATTGATGTCGGTACAATAATAACCGTTTCCAGTGTAACCTAAATTCGTTTATAGTGCAATATACATAAGTAAAAAATCATTTCATTTACCAAAAAATTTCGAGAAATCAAATCAAAATGAGCAGGCACCTTGAGGGCAGGGTCCACAGTGGAAGGAACCTGGAGTATTTATGCAAGTCACTAAAGGATTCTTTGAACAACTTGTATGTGGTCCATTACATTCATCAACGTCCACAGTACAACCTGGATTGATTCCATCGGTTTTCCATCCCTATTTTCATTAGAAAATTAAAATCATTATCTTGCTCCTAATGTTTTTCTTGTTAAATTGCTGTCTTGCGTTGGACTTTGAAGGCGTGTGATTTATAGTATTTTATTACAGGAATTTCATGTGATTTTGTATTTGATACATAAACGTACTTGATCACAAATGCATTTGAATGGTCTAGAGCCAGCTTGCTGATCAATACAAATTCCATGGCCACACAATTCCCAAGGGGGGGCTTGGGAGCAGTGACTCGTCTTCAAGGTGCAATGAATTCCATTCCAGCCGTTTCGACATTGGCATCTAAGTATTTTAAGAGAAATTGACAAGAATATCGTCGTTTATGGTTAGATTTATGTCTTTTATCAGTGAATAATTTTCACCATTGTTGATTACAAATCAAAATCACCGTGTTTTATTTCTTACGTTTTACACGATAATAATTCTTAATAAGTAGAAAAAATCAGCCTACTGTATTCAAAAAAATAGTGCTACATTTTTTATAGCAACTGTATTTCCATATTTGCATTTACACATCCGTTGTGACTCTTTGGTGTTTAAAGCAATGATTCACTTTGTTGTTCATGTTGATACAAATACAGTATCTTGAGAAATTTTGATCTCTCATGTCTCGGTGTCATAATTTATGACGATTGATGATAACATTTGATGTTACGATACATGTATGATGTATAGTCGGATTCGTATTATGTATGTTGATAATGATGAAAATTATTGCAATATTATGACGCACTTTATATAATATACCACAGTCGCAAGCTTACCGATAACTTCCTGGTGTGTTGATGCAACTGGCTCCATTTTGACATCCGAGATCCGTACCACGAAGTACGTTGCATTCGTTTTGATCGTCCTCACAGCGCTCTCCCTGAGGAACATTCGAGATCGTATCATTATCAGGGAGTCATAAATTGCGAGCCTGTTATGTACAATTGATGGTTTTCTCTCAACTTATCCATAATTTCTACTGAAATAATGTCGCATTAATAATAGTCATATGTATGTATTTATAACTATGTTGTCTTTACTTCCCATCCCGGAGCACACCAACAGAACGCACCATAAATTGTAGGGATGCAAGTTCCCCCGTTTCGGCAGGTATTGGACTGACAGGGGTTTGAAACCGTCGTTCCCAAATTACTAATTCTAGTTTCAACTGCGCTGATCTATGATCATATTAGTATTTTTCAATTTTAGTTGGACTGTATGTCGTCGTGCCTATGTCAGGACTGAATTTATCTTAATTTTAGTAACCAAATCATTTTTGCTGATAGTTAAGGAAGTGGTAGTCAATAGTGTTCATACCCTCTGTCGTAAGCTTCTGAAACGGCTGTTTAAAGAAGAACTTCTTCTGCTTCCCGAGTCCTGAAAAAAGAAGAAACAGAATTCTAAAAATCAAAGCACATTCTTTCCGAGAAAAATAACATCTTCATGGATATAATTTTGAGGCCTGCTTTCAATAAAAATACTTGGATTTGAAACACAAGCCTGTCTCTGAAATTCTTAAAAAACATGGTAATAAAATCTACCGAATAAACACTTTTCATACATCTGGTACAGAAAATGGACAAAATTTATTTAATTTAGAGAATCATGTATGTAGACAACAATAAACCCGTTGACGAGAATGGAGCGCGAGGACAATCTGCGACAACATACACCATACGTGCTTTTGTTTGGTGAAAGAGATCTAAAGTGCTTTCCCCTAAATCTATGAGCTGATACTAAGGAAGCAGATAAATTGAACTTATAAACATACATGTGTGCATACATGTACTTATTTATTTGCGTGCCCCCGGCCGCAAAACTTTTCTAGTGTATGTATATTATACCCTGATGCATTTGTGTGTATCTCAAAACTGATTTCCAGACATATCTCTTTTCTCCCTGCTTTCCCTTCTCTTGGAGTTTCCCTTATACATTTATGCACGTGGAGGAATGTTGATCATATCATATGCCCATGGAAAGTGATACCTTGGACCACCAGCTAAACTGGGACTAATTCCATCCATTTCATGTGGCGCAGCCCTTGCTTATTTAATTGAAAAGATGATGATGAAAGTCCTTCGTGTGGTGATGTCTTTGTTGTGTGTGAGACTGTGACTACAGACTACAGCATACAACTACAAATTAATCTCAACTGTAAACACAAATACCGCCATAAATCTTACATGTGTGTGTGCAATGAATTGACAGGGGTCTATAGTATAACTATTGCAGACAGGTATTTTTATCATTGCCTCCGTTTATTATAATATGAAGAAATTGTCCTCTCTTCTACAATCTTGGTCATTCTTCTATATAACTACAATACTACGAGTAAATACATCATGTATGGAGTCTAATTTATACTCTCCATCCAATCTTTGAAAATAAGGCGAAAGCTCCGCTCTGGACTTGAGATTCATGCTTGAAAAAGTACTTATTCATCGACGTGCCATACACTTGCGCTATACAGCGAGAAAACTCTCAAAAACTTTTCTCCTGCTATCAAATTAAGGTAATGCATACGAAGAAGCAGGAAAATCCTTCTTACCATTGTATTTAATACACATACGCACATTGAACTAAAGCAGTCAATAGGAAAAGTAATAGTTGAGCTCTGTATAGGTTATAACTTGCTCAATATGTGTCTGTGTGTTGTAGAATATAATAATACACGTGCAAAAAACTCCTCTCTCTCTCTCTCTTTCTCCATTTCTTTCTCTTTCTCTCCCGCTTTCCTATTCCTACTTTTTTCTATTCCAAGGGAAAATAATCATTTTTCTCCACAGAATAAGGAAGGGGTAGGCAAGAAGAGGCGGTGACAATAGAATATGATTACGTTTGATGAAGCGCATTGTGCACGTGTGTATTTACTGTGTGGTGTAGGCAGTAGATGAATTGAGTTGAGAACGGAATATTGCGTTGTGTGTGTGTATTAAGCTCAAATCTCAAATCTTGCGTATTATTTATGAGATTTGTATAATGCATCATATAATATTATCCGCATATAGTTAACACATACACTTCCCCACTTCTATTGTACAGGAATATTTATGAAACAGGCATCCATTCTACCCAAGTTCTGAGGAGAAATAGTTTGGCCAATGAATTTAATTACATTTCAAATATGAATAGGTAATAAGCCTCTCCTTTTCCTTTTTGACTTTGGAGCATAAAGCAAAGGAACAAAATTGGATGTAGACTATATTTGGCGCATGGATGACTATACGTAGTTGGAAGAAAGGATTGCAAAACCGGCACCACATTTTACTTTAACCACGTTTAAAGTCGGGGTTTCAGTTTTACTTGAATGCTGCATATCCTAAAATTAAATGCTTAAGTAGGCGTTTTCCAACAGCTCTTTAAAAGAGCGATTTAGGTGGAGAGAACAAGTATGTGCAACTGCATGGTGAACAGAGGGAAAGATTGGTCATAGAGATGGAAAGATCGCATCCTCAATGTGGGATTTTCTTTTGTTTGATTAAATGTTGTGGGCAGGTTGTACTATTTGTATTTTATATTAGTAAGTATGTGAGAATGCCTGCTTCTTTAAGCTTAAGTTTATAATTTTATTGAATGAACTATATTTATTAATTTGTAATCCCAAATGACTTTACTTAGGAGAGGATTCGGGATTATTTCGTTTACGTCCTTTTGATAATCAAAATGGTGACATTTTTCAACGAGTAAAGTTTTATAAACAGTAGGAACGACTCTGATCGAATGCGCAGGCATATTATGATAATGTATTATTGTTTTGATCTTTTCATTTAAACGGCATGGGTTCACTGTGGGAGCTTTGGAATCAGAATTGCTTACCTCACGGTGTCTCAAATCTTATTAATTTTACGATATTCTAATTATCTATGTACCGCCGCCCTGTCTTCGCAATTCTGAATGTAGAGTGTATTTGAAAACCGACGAGATAATAAGGTATATGATTCTTAAATAAACAGAGATTTACCTCACTTGACGAACTGAGATTATAAGCGATTTGTCTCTCCACGTTGATTAATCGAGAGTCGAGATCGGAAAGTTGGTCCAATCGCCTGAAGGACTAGAAAAATGTAAAAGTTTAACAGTATACTCTTTGTTTGTCTACGAGGACGAAATTTCCCCAAGGACGTGACATTTATTTTCAATTTACATAAAGTTTGAGCGTTCTAGAATAAATACAAAGACAGCCGAACCTCTTCTAGATGTCCGATTCGGTTGGTAAAACCAGAAGAGGAATTTGTAGGAACTCCGAATATTCTGAAAACGCATAAACAAACAAACAACTCTGATTTCAATCCTCCTACTTTAAGTAAATATTAGATGTCATGATTGTGTTTGTATTGTCAACATAAAAATAACCTTTTGAAAGAATTCAAGTCTCTTGTGGTATTTGAGATCTATGGGGCGAAAAGGTCAAGAATTATTCAAACAACTTCAATTAAGGTAAATATCACTACATAATGACAAGTATCTATAATACACTTATCACAAATTTGGTGCCTTAAATGTTAACGCATAAATATCTTTCTGACCATGTATTATTATTTAATATTTAAGCATAAAATTATGAAATAACATACAGAGTAAACTAATGACGTAAGTTCGACATCATTAAAGACTATTTTCCCCGTTCCATTTGACACGAGGACCAAGTTTCGATGCTCAGCAGGCGCAATGTAAAGATTTCCATCATTTATGTAAATCTGTGGCCTGAATGTTATATTTACAAACAATTTTATTGTATTTTAAATACTTGAGTTTTCATCGTATTACGAACTATATAAACATCATACAGAAATAAATGGAGGAGACACCAAACAAAACTGACTTACTGTGACAGCCGGAAATTAAACGCTAGAATAGTATCAAAACAACACAAGCACAACAGTAGTGAAACTACAATACAAAATCTGGCTTGCATTGTTCTTGCTTCATATAAAAAATATAAAATGCTAAAACTCGTCAAAAATATGTCACACGCAAAACTTTGTCATTTTTTCTACTATTGGGTTGGCACATAAATAATTTCCGTTTTTTCGAACAAGGTTCCTGCGTTGCTACTTCTTGTGGAAAAGGG
>JAQIVE010005939.1:0-12160 GCA_034698285.1 Sminthurinus bimaculatus | reverse complement strand
GTTTTGTTTTTTCCCAAAAGTTTGTAATTTTTTGGAGTTTCCTCCCTTTTTTTGGACATTTCCATCTCCCTGGACCGGACCCGTGGGAATTTCGAAATGTATGTTACCAATCCTGATTCCCCATGAAATTCTGAGTGAACCAGGCTGGACAATTCGACTTTCCTACCCCGTTCATAGAAACTAGGAATTTTAATGTAAGTTTGTAATTTTGCTCCTTTCGGACCATGACCTTTTTTGGGGGTATGGCTGGCAAATCTGAACGGCAAACTGTACAACCGCGCAAGTTACATAACTAGCAAGGAAATTGAATGCGCTACATGATAGAGTCCAAATTTCTCAAAATCGGTCACTCCTTATGCCTTTTACAGGCAAAAGTAGTCGTTCCACCGTGATTTATTCACCCTGTATATCCGGGAGCATCAAATTTAGCGTTTTTATTGCATAATTACATTCCCTTAGAAAAAAATCTTACCAAATCTCATTGAAATTTGATGGAATTTTACGAGATTGACAACTTTTCATCATCATGCAATTTTCATGACATTTCATCAAAATCGCACGGAAAGTTGTTCAATATTGATAAGACTTTCTACCAAAATCTTGTCAAAATTTCATAAGAGTTTTTGGCAAGATTTTTTTCCAAAGGTTAGATTATTCCAGTACCATACACAGTACATTTTTACCCAGCGTAATTGGTGCCCCTCCTCTGACCCATCCCAACTCTGCCCAAAATGTAACAAGGGCCACTCCCAAGGCCATCAGCCATGTAAAAAACACCAAGTGCACGTCCGAGTCCTCAAACCTGAGCACTTTGAACTCGGCGCGTAGTTCATCCCACGCGCCAACTCTTCGTCCCGCAATGGTACTCTGCTGCACCCTTCTCCGAATCTCTTCCCATTCCTCCCACAGCCGAAACAAGCCGGAGCTTACAAGGACCTCCATCCGTCTTTGGAGCCCCTCTGGATTCCACCGGTCCAGCCCGCGGCCGATCCAATATCCCTTAAAGTAGCTGAATGAATCATCGTTTCCAATGACCCGGTTGTGGGTAAACTGCAGGGCAGGATCCTTAACCATCCCCCTTTTCACCATGCTCCAGTAGAACTCAAACTCTTTTTCCAGCGTAAAGAGAACCCTTTTTTGTTGGTTCAGCTCATCAGACAGGAGTTGTGGTAGCTCTTCGCTACATGGGATCCGCGTCTGATTCATCAAAAATTCTACCCGGAAACAGTGGCGACAGGATTGAAATTCGGTACAATCCGGGGTGTACCCGTAAACGAAGAGCTCGTTTTTACGGGTTGCGGGACAAACATCATGACAGGCGCGACATGCGTCACTATACGGGTAGGCAATCGTCGTCCAGTGGGGCGAGTCGTGGACTCGGCCCCAGACGGCCGTGTGACTGTGAAAGCCTTCGGCCCAGTTCCGTCTCGTGTAGTTGCAGGAGAAGGCCATCCGGGTATAATAGATGAAGAACTGCCCGTCGCCCAGGAACTCGGTGCCGTACTTCCAGGGGCCCACAAAAGGAAAGTTGAGGGTGTAGTCGCTCTTAATGATGCCCTGGAAGGCTTGGGACAAAATTGTACCCATAAGAAGCCAAGTCCCCAGGACCAACTTGGCGGCCCGCACCAACTCCCGGCGGGTTGATCGCGTGAAAATCATCTCCCGGTCGACCTGGTCCAGAAAGATCCGACAAAGCCACATGAGAGAGAGCGCGAGGAGGGATGCTAAAGTTTTTGGGGTTGGAGCTTCTTTTTTCTTTGAGGTGCCTTTTTTCTCTCCGAAAACATTTTGGGGACGCAGCTTTGGGTCCCAAAAACGATAGAGCAGACCGATAAAGAGAGTCGTGAGAAGAATGGTGGCAAGAAGGCAGAGCCACACATTGGGCTGAAACGGCGTTATGTAAATCTCAAAAGAAGTTTGCTTCCGGTGCACCCCGTCCGCGGTAATGAATTTATACCTAAAACCAAAAAATTCGTATTGAAATTTTTTGTGTGCTATAACTCTGCGAATTTGTGCTGTAACTCCGCATATTGAAAAATTGCCATGTTGGATCGGGATCATGGTAAAATCGACAATTTTCGGCCAAAATGTATAAAATCAACAATTTTTGGCCAACATGCATAAAATCCACAATTTTCGGCCAAAATCCATAAAATCGACAATTTTCGTCCAAAATTCATAAAATCGTCAATTTTCTGCCAAAATCCATAAAATCGTCAATTTTCGTCAAAAATGCATAAAATCGACAATTTTGTGCCAAAATTCATAAAATCGACAATTTTCTGCCAAAATTCATAAAATCGTCAATTTTCGCCCAAAATCCATAAAATCGTCAATTTTCGCCCAAAATTCATAAAATCGTCATTTTTCGCCCAAAATCCATAAAATCGTCAATTTTCTGCCAAAATCCATAAAATCGACAATTTTCCGCCAAAATCCATAAAATCGACAATTTTCCGCCAAAATTTATAAAATCGTCAATTTTTGACCAAAACTACCCTGCTTTTTTAACTGTTTTGTTAGTGGCGGCGGATAGATGGACTGACATTAAGCTTCGCTACCTACATAATAACGCACGGCGTTAATAGGTTGTTTGTGCTTAATATTACTTGGATTCTGACCTTTGTCGCCCTGTGATAAACCACTGTGGATTGAGAGCTTGGGTAGACACTTGAAAGTGTAGCTCATCATGTCCCGGGTCGATAAAGTCCCGGCGTTCGTTCATTTCAACGTCGCGTAGGTAATAAGTCTCCCTGGGCACAATACTCGCATTACGCAGGGATTGCAGGAGGAAGTTCAGGGTTGCGTTGTGGAGGGTGGCCGGGCGTTGGCGGCTCATCACGTCCCGATCCGGGTCCGACCCATCCCACCTATTATCCTTGTCGGAACGATCCAGATGAAACACCACCCGCGCTCCCATTGTAATAGCCTCGTTTTTGGCCCCTACCATCTCTTGGTGACAGGTTTGGGGTAAAGGGCACTCAAATCGGACCCAGATATTCTCCATGAAGCAGTTTGGACAGAAGTACCAGCCCCCGGAAATGGCCGACGTCTTAACGTTGGGGTTTCTATGGGATTTTTTCCTATGAAGGATCAGAAATGTTGGACAAAACACCAGCCGCCAGTAGTTTTTTATGAGTTTTTGGACCAAACTTGTGTCAAACTGATTTTTGAACGCGAAAAGGTAAACAGCATGTGGGACGTGGTAGAACTGCGGGATTCCGCCGTAGTTTCGGTTCATTGGGAGAGACTTTTGTATGGCCGTTTGCGCATATGGATCATGGCGGCGTAGTTCCGCAGAAGTGGTGTCATGTGCGGACAGTGCAATCAATATGATGTAACATTTAAGGAATTTGGTGTTCTGGCGGTTGTTTCGTTTGACGTCAGACCAGGACCAAGACGCAGGTTTTTTTACACGTTTTGGTGACTGGTTTTTCTTCGGACCTTTTTTTGAGTCTGTGTTGATTGTTGACTTTGGTTGCGGCAAGTCTGAGAGGAGAAGAATGGATGGGACGATGGTGGAGTAGTCCAACAGAACCTCAAATTGGCGAAGCAGGATGTAGCAGGGTTGCAACGAGATTTCCTTGTTTATCGGAGAGATATCTAGGGACGTTTGGGAATATTCAGGATGGAATTGGGGCAAGCCGTGTGCCAAATCCGGAACCCAGAAAAGTACAACTAGGTTTACAAGGATTAAATTAAAGGCGTTTTTAACCGCCATTTTGCCAACAAAATTTGCAAATTTACCTGGGAACATACATGTAACAAATTTGGAATTTTAACGAGCCAAATCCCCTGGGGTTTTGAAATTCTGTACTTGAAGCCTCGTTTATTTAACGATGTAGATTCTCATTTAAAAATTTAAGAGGAAGAAAATTTCAAGCACGTTCTTGTTAAAATGATTCAAGAATTGGGCATTTTTAAGGGTATGTAATGTACACATGGTCGTATCTCATCACAAGTTGGTCGAAATCGATAAGACTTTGCACCAAATTCACTTGAATTAAAATCTTTTCGAATGCTGAAATACACATAACAATTCTTGTCTCCTGTTTTACTCTATGCTGAGGGTGACATTGGAAAAGGACAAAAGGGGTTGGTGAAGCTGCAGCAATTTTACCCGTTTCCTTGCAACTGAAAACCGAAAATACATAAATGAATAATACAATAATTTCAAGATACTTCCAAATTTCATGTCCGTAGGTATAAAACTTTTCCAGGTCTCACCTGTTTCTCGGTCGCAATCAGGGCATTTTGGGAACGTCAAACTTTCAGATTTAAATGTGATTAGAACCTCCAGGTTTTCGACTAGTTCAAACCCAAATTTGGCCGACACTCCGGAAACATATATTTTGGGCTCGTAGCTTTTTAGCTTGTCAAACTGCCAAATATTAACCTTCAACTGTAGTTTCTTCAAATCTGCAAACAAAGCGCAAAATGCATAATACGAGCAAAAAAAGTTCCATTTATAATTTAATTGATGAAAATTATAAACAGACTTTTAAAGTTAATTTTCCCTATTTCCTTAGAAAAAATATAGTGTCTTACTCGACAAATGCAAAATAGACGGTTTGACCCCGGGCACTGGCATTGATGCCCCCTCCCCGATATATTCCCAACGACCAAACTCTTTCCAATTGTTGTAGATAGCGGACACAGTTTCCCGGTCAAGCCCTGTTACTGCCGCATCCAATTTCAGAAAAGAGTCTTCCTTGTCCCAGCATGACGTCTCAAGGGTCAAGCTGGTCAGCTGGGTGTAGTTCCACAAGGTTGAAAGATCCCGGTATGGCGCATAACACTGAAGGTTGGTTACCTCTGGACAAATTTTCATGAGCTTCAAAACTTCAATGACATTAAAATTTCGAGTTTTGAGAGTCTTGACTCTCCTTAGTTTGGTATTCCAGGGGAGAAGCAATTTTTGAAGGCAGGCCTCACTTTGCTCTTGTTTCCATTCAAAAGTCTCCACGTTTGGGAAAAGAAGGGAAAGGACCCCTTCTTTTTCACCCCTTGGGGTGGCTACTAAATCCAGGGCGTCTGTATCCAATTTTCCTAGTTTAAAGGTACGGCAATAATCAGGGGTAACAAAAATTTTCGTCACGTTGGGGAGAGAAGGCAAACCCCGCATTCTGTGGAGACAAACCGAAGCCCCCGATAGTAGCACAATTTCTTGCAGCGAATCCACATTTGCCCCAAAAAGTCGACGGAGCGCCGTATTGCCCCGCTTCCAGCTCTTTGAATCGGGGGGCCAAGAGTCCACGCAGATTTGAAGGCGTTTTAATCCCACACCCTTTGAGCTTTGTTCCATGACCTCAATCAAATTCTCTAAAGTCCCGGGTTGTTCCAAAAAAAGTTCTTGCTCCGTTAAACTCAAGCTTTGTAGTTTAAACAGATCAATTTTCGAGGGTGGCAAACTTTGCAACAATAATGGGCGACCAAGGTGTCCAAGTGTAAGGCGCTCGAGTTTTGGAGCAATTTCGAGCAAATGCGGTAGAAACGTGGAAATTGATCCCGCGCTGAGCCATAAAAAATGTCCACAGAAATCTTCCAGGTGTTTGGCATGATGTTCGGCGTCGATTTCAATATATTTCAAATGTCGCAGGATAAATTTGTCTTTTGCGGTTAACCGCTGGTAGGAGGTGCGGATGTCACTTGAACGAGCGGAAATTTTTAAGGACTGTAGGTTTGGCGTACGCCGTAGAATGAAATTGGTTATGCCCCTTTTAGACAGAATCGAATTGATGTTGTTGTCCAGAGTGAGGGCCGTGATATTCGGACCATAGTATTCAAAGAAGGACACGATTTGTTCCGGAATCACGTCCTGGTCAAGTTCTCTAATGTAAAAGTCAAAGTGGGTGACAGGAAGAGACGAAGAAACGGTTTCGGGGTTTAAGACTTGGAGAAGCCCGGGAAGCGTTCGATCACCGATTGAGTCCCAAAACTGATCGCTTTTTAATGGGCTGTGTCGAAAACAGAATTTCCTCGGGTGAACCTTTTCCGCTTTTGCTGACGAATAAAACGTGGATCTCTCGAATTTAGACGACCATTTCGCAATTCTCGCATAACGTTCGTTTTTGAAAATTTCGAATCGGATTTGTAAAGAGCCTCTTGCTAGTAAAATTTTTGTGGCTACGTTTTTCCACTGTTGACTCACTAGACGGTATGCTAGCAGATCAAGGGTGGTGGACTTTGACAATATTAGTGGGAGCAGTGCCTGGTGAAAAAACAACAGATACACTTACTATTTCAAATTAGGTTGAATTTTTTGTTTGTCTCATTCCAATGAAAAATGTTTTAAAGCTAAATGATTTTATAACTCAAAATTTATAAAAAATTAAATGAAAAATCCCTCAAAAGAATTAATTCGATTATGATTCTTTCTTAAAAATTTAAGTAGTTTAAATTAAATGCAGCAGCCATTTGGAAGTATTAACAAATAAATATTTTTACCTTGTTTTTTAATAAAGTTTGTGAGGGTAAAGTGGCGGGAATTTCGATCTGTTCTTCGGTTTCTTCCTTCATCATCATTTCTTGGCGATTGCACCCTGAAAAATTACCTTTCGGATGTTGATTTTCTTTGTAAAATAAATAACGTTGAGAATTAAATTCCAGCATTTAAGCTGCACTATTTGAATTTTGAACGTTGAAATGGTGGAAAATTGTAGTGATTTTTTTTAACTCACCGAGATCCAATGATAACAATTGCGGTGGAGCCACATCTAAAAAGTCGGCCGCTCCACCCTCATCCTCCTCTTTCAACGTCCTCAAAAGTTCTTCCTCTTCTGACTGTGGAAAATCTCCATTGCCTTTCTTCCGTTTTCGTAGGGGAACTAAAGTTTCAAAATTTCCATCACTATTTAATCCTTCAGCTTCACCAATTACAAATGATGGGACTCCTGGATCCAAATCAGCCTCCGTTTTTATTTCTCCAGGTTTGACTTTTATTTCTGGGACAAAATCAACCTCCATTTTGATTTTCATCAAGTTCCGATTAATGTAAACATTCGGCTGCTGGATTCTTGTTGAAGGGCGAGGAGGAGGGGAAGGAGGCGGGGAAGTAAAAGATGGAGGAGACGGAGCGGCAGGTGCCAAATCCTTTGTTCTTGATCTCAAAACTCGGCCTTCAATAACAGAAGAAGTTCCAGTATTATAAAGACTTGTTGATTCTGTCGACGATTCTTTGACTGCTTTACCACGGTTTCTTTTCTTTGGTTGCTCCATCGTCTTACTAAATGTCACGATTAAATCCAGTCCGTCAATTAAATATTAGTTTCACTTGAACACAGTTTGAGCACTTAAATTCACGGAAAACTTTGAGTTAAATCCCTTACTGAATGGACGTCGCTGTCTGATGTTCAGAATCTAGTGTCCAGACTCTACTTGTCGTCTTTGCGTCGAGAAGTACCTATTTTTATGTGTCTGAAAGAAAAAGGAACAAATTATTCATATAGACAGAGGAAAGTAGGGGCCCTTGTTTTTGTTTTGACTATGGAACTCTGAACTGAAAGGAGAGTTTTATTACAGTTCTTTCCAAGAAAGCTGGCTGTAAGCCACTTGACTGCATGACTCATGTGCTTCGTTCCATTTCTCTGCGCCTTGAAAATATTGCTGATGAAGACGAAAAATCCTCAGCACATAAAAAGCGGTTTATCCGTTGCCTGTAATCTACGGTTCAACTTTGTTCGCTCTATTTTTTGAGTCGATAAAAAATGGAAGTATTTTACATAGGAAAAAAAAATTGATGAAACCCTAACCATTAAACATACTGCCTGTGGACTCGTCAAATATTTTCGTATGCTGTACAAATTGTATTATAATACAGTATAACCTTGATTATCCGGCCCTCGATTATCCGACGACTTCGGATAATCGAGAGCGTGAAAGTAAATGCAAGAATTCATGTGCATACGCATTCCATTATCGCATTCCATTTCGGATAGTCGAGAGATTCCCTCGATTATCTGACATTGGGGTAGCATGAGGTACTTCCGATAATCGAGAGTGTACTGTATGATACTTTTACTCATTTCCTCTCCGGTTCGTGCCAATGCATTTTGTTACAAATATGGACCATTTATATCTGCAATCCGATCAATTTTGATTGAGGATGTCTACAATTACGCCCTTTGCTTAGTCCTCCAATATCCTAACACGCATGAAGTAATACATAAAATTTGATATCAGTAGTTGACTTTTAACTACCGTCATATACTTTTTTTCGGCGACGACCATGGCCTGTGGCTACTACTGGGGCAATTTCCTGTTCCGGGCCAATAAAATCGAGGTCAACATGGTCATTGACCAGATTTTCAAAATAAAGGGCAACGAGCAAGAAGAAAATTCAGGATGGAATGAAGTTCGACCTCAGCCACTGCTGGCCCTGAAGACCTAGTTTTCTCGCCTGGAGCTGTTGACCGCGACCTTGCCCAGCGGGGCCCTAAACAGCGTCATATTCGGCTGGGTCATTGCGGGCTTGGACTCGACTCGACCCCAACTTCTCTATTCGATCCTCCCATCAGGTCAACAATCAACCTTGAAATTTTGGGGCCTTTTCCTCATTGACGGCTTCTACTCCGCCCTGGTCTGCAACATTTTCTACTACTGTCTCCTCGTCCAGTTTTTGTTCGTCATGAAGGTGGACGAGGCCTTTCTTCAGATTTTTCAGCGGCTGGAGTAAGTTGACTGGAAAAAAATCTGGAAATTTTGATTTTTTTTTTGAAAATTAGGAATTTTAGCAGTATAATTTTTTTTGTAGAAAAAATAGCCAACTGACGATGGAAGAAATTGAGGAAATTCTCCAGGACTTCGAGGAGCTCTACGTGTTTCTCCAGATGTTCAACCACTGCTTCCCCTCCGTCATCTTCACCTTGAAGCAGCATTGTCTGTCGAATTCCATCTTTCTCAGCTTTTTCGCCATCCGGCACATGGGCAGTCACCCCCTCCTCGCCCCAACGACCGTCTACATGAGTCCACTGAACGTCATGATTTATACGGGACCCTTTGAAAAGGCTTTTAACATCCCGGATCGCATTCAGGAGGTCAAGAAAATTTTGTGTGTGGCCGCCCACAACGCGGAGAAAAGGAGCCGTCAAAATCCTGAAATTTTTATGGCGGGTCAAAATCAAAATCAAGACGAAGGTCAAAGGGCAAGTCGATATGGAAAACAACACGAGAGCCCTGAATTGAAAAAATGTCAGGAGATTCAGCGAAAGGTCAAGAGCATCCGAAATTTCGGGTTGCGTGTTAGGAATTTTCACATGATGGAAAGACTGACCCCAAATTTTGTCGCTTTTTTGATCGACAAGATCGTCAGTCTGCTCCTCACTTTTCATTAAAAGGACAAAAAAAGGTAGAGAAATTTGAATTTTGCAAAAAAATAAATTCCGCTATCAATTTTGAATTTTTGTTTTTACCAAAATGATATTCTAGTAAATTCTAGAATGTGTTTATAAATTTTAAAAGACACAAAAATAATTTTTGCATAAGATATTTGTAATGTTTTAGCAACAATCTTATAAAAAATAATCTAATAAACTTTTGACACGGTTTCGGTCGAAAATCGCAATTTCGATCGTCTTTTGACGAGATTTCGATAAAATATCCTGAATATCTCATCGAAAATTGTAAATCTTTTCAAATGTCATCAAATTTTCATTAGATTTGACAAGATTTTTTTTCAAATCGTTCTGCGTACCAGAGATGAGCACGGGACTAACTTTAGGACTCCGTACCGTTCCGGTTCCGGACTTCCACGATTCCTCCCGTTTCATACCGCCCCGGGTCCCTACTTTTAAAAGCTAGTCCCAAATCTCATAATTTATTACAAGGGACAAAGTAAAAATATAACATTTTTGAATTTTTCCGCCGATTTCTTAACCTATCCTTCTTTACTCTATGACAAGGGTGACATTGGAAAAGGATGCAAGGGATTGATGAAGTTGCCAAAATTCGGCCCGATTCCTTGCAACTGAAAAACGAAAGGGATAAATAATTAATTAAACTTTTCACTACCTACTGATTACTTTTAATTTTCACATTTTTATAACAATTTAAATAGCTGGTCTCACCCGGTGTCTGGTCGCACTCGCAGCATTGAGGAAATTCGAAACCCGAAAAAGCAGAAGCCGCATTAAAGATTGTGCGAACCTCCAGCTTTTTGAGGAGGCTGAACCCAAATTCAGCCGAGACTCCAGATATCATTGGCTTGTCAGAGTGGCGATGGCGAGTTCCAAAATGCAACTGCAGCTTTTGTAAATCTGCAAAAACAAAGCACAAAATCCCAACATTAAATTTTTTGTCCACCTGAACCAAATTCTTCGGAGCGACCCCCTGAAATTAAGATCTTGTCCCGCCTTGTGAAAAAGAATGTGGGTAATGATTAACGATATAATCTCTTACTTGACACATTTAAAATGGACGGCTCAACTCTGGGCACTGGCCGATTTTGATCGCTTTCTCCGTGACTTCCGGTGGCCGTTTCCTCCCCGATATACTCCCAACGACCACATTTTTGCCAATGGTTGTAAATGGCGGACACAGTCTTCTTGGACATTCCTGTAATGACCGCATCAACTTCCTCATGTGACAGTTCCTCTCTCTCTCCTGTCCCAACATCCAGGGTCAAGTTGGTGAGCTGGCTGTAGTTCCACAAACGCGGAAAATTCCAGTAATACAAAAAACACTCCAGGTTGGTGACCTCCGGACAAAGTTCCATAACCGTGGGCTCAAAATGTTTCATAATGAGAGTGTTGACCCGTTGAAGTTGGCCATTCCATGGGGGAAACACCGTCATCAGTTCTACGCCATCGTCCTGCCGTCTAACTTCTAGAGTCTCCAAGTTGGGAAAGAGAACGGACAGCGAATTTGAGAGCAGGTCACTCCTTTTTCCACCCCATGTGGTCACCTTGTCAAGGTCGTCCGTGTTCATGAACCCCCCGTCAAAGGGGTGGTTCAAATTATCAAGGCCTACAGTAAATTTCGTAACGTTTGGAAAAGAGGGCAAACCCCGAATTCTGTAGAGACAAACAGCAGCCCCTGATAACAACTCAATTTCCTGGAGCGAGTCCACGTTGGCCCCAAAAAGTTGCCGGAGCGCCGAGCAGCCCCGCCTCCAGCTCGTTAAATCGGGGGGCCAATTTCCCACACAGATTTTAAGACGTTTTAGGCTAAGTCCCTTCGAACTTTGCTCCATGACCTCAATTAAATTTTCAAAGTCATTAAGGTTGTTTGAAAACAGTTCCAAGCAGGTCAAAGTTAAGCTTTGAATTTCAAGTAGATTTATTTTTGAGGGTGGCAAACTTTTCAAAAATAACGGCTTACCAAAGTGGGTCAGTGTAAGGCACTGAAGTTGAGGGGCCATTGCAAACAAATATGGTAGAAATTTTGATGCTGTCTCGCTGGCATCTGAAGAATGTCCGCAGCGATCCTTGAATTCTTGTTCGTCGGCGGCGATTGTAATATATTTCAAATGTTCCAGGGAAAATTCGGAGCTTTTAGTGACATATTTGTAGGAATGGGGAGTCTCACTGTAACGGTCCACGAAGGTCAAGGACTGCAGATTCGGGGTGTGACGCAGAATGAAATTGTTGATTCCTTTTGTAGAAAAAATCACAGGAGTGTGGTCATCCAGAGTGAGGGCCGTCATATACATATGTACATTGTACATAGACAGAGGACGGAGTCGACCTTATTTTGTGTTCTAACTCTGGAACTCTGGACTTGAGAGGGGAAGCTTTTGGTTCCAGCTGGTCTACGGCATGTAATCTACCTACATATTGCATATACATACATACACTTATAGGCTACATAAAGCACGACTCATAATATTTTTTGACATTTGACTATATTGATGATGGATGCAACAAACCCTCCGCCATATGGCAACAAGAACAGTATGTGTGTATTTTATCCTTTGCCTGTAATCTACGGCTCAACTTTGTTGACTCTGTTTGCTGGATCTACAAGTAAAGCTTAAAAAGCCAGAGGTTCTTTAGAGACTTTAAGCAGTATTTTTGTCAGTTTTTTTTGGCAACGGTTGTACCAAAAAGAAATTAGTTTCTGCAAGACGTATTTTTGCAGGGCATAAGAAAATCATTACTAGCCAACGAAATGAAATATCTAAAAACGGATATTATAGTAGTGTTACTCATCCCAACCCCTCCTC
>JAQIVE010005938.1:0-12164 GCA_034698285.1 Sminthurinus bimaculatus | reverse complement strand
CCTCCTACGCATAAGCCATAAAACCTAAAATACGGCTACGATTGTAGACAGTATAGACAAATCATGGCATTCATCTATGTATCTAGCCAGACATTCTTCCTTCCAAGATTTTTTCTTACACTTCAATCGTCCTCAGCTCTTCAGACGACAATACGATGTACATAGTAAGACATATTGTACAGATATATTACCCGTAATACAGTGATTCTTTGTAGATCAAGAAGAAATGACATAATATAGATATGTACATTTTCTGTATACTTTTATATTTATGTATAGGTACTCTAGGCTCCATACCATACAAATTATCAATCTGTCTAGCTGTCGCAAATCTCAAGTGTATGCACTTTCCTCTCAATTTTCTTTATAAGTAATTAGGCTATTTCTCTACAAGAGACTACTTTGCTCAAGGATAGGGTGAGAAATTGGTAAATAGAGAAAGAAAAAAAAAGAGTGTGATATTTTTCTGGATTCTCTATTGCTACTCATATGTATGGAATTATGGATATGGAACGTAGGCACGAAAATTACAATAGACTTCCGATTCGAGTAATTGCGCTCTGTGCTCCTTTTTTTTGAAAAATAAAGTCATAATAGAAAATAAAGGAGATAGAAGAACAGAAAAAAAGGAAGGAAGTAAAATCCCGGCGATAAAAAAACTAGGGCGGCAATATGTATAAGTACATTTACAGTTACATTTATTTCATACATACTTCTTCTTCTGCAAATTTTCTTCCTTTATCCGTAGAGAATGTAGCGTAGTAGTAATGGTAATAGTGATTATGAATTAGGAGTGGTAATATAAAAATGGGGCTTATACATAACATTCAAGCATCGTAGGTTTACGCATGTGTGCATGAATAAAAAAAATTCATGGTTCTTGCATCACCGGAATAATAAACGAGTAAATTTCCTTCATTCTAAGTGAAAATGAGGGGAAGGAGAGTTAGAATAGTAATAATGTACTTTCTTTTCCGTTTTGCTCTTCCAACATGTTCAAGGGCTTCCTCCGTCGTTTGATTTATAATTAAGATTTGACAAGAAGAAGCAATGCGTACATTGAGTGAGACAATAGAAAACGCTTGTGATTTTCTTTTTGCGCTTCGTTTCCTTTCTCTCTCTCTCTCCTTCTCTGATTATTTTATTTCACGGAAAATTCACTAATTAAATGCATGAAAAATTCAATGTAGATAATATCAGTTTTTACACAACTGTAAGCGTGATAAGAAAAAAAATGAAAATAAGTAGGAAAATATCATCATATTGAATACGAGCTTATTACGAACACATCATACGCATAAAAATATTTTGAGTGGTAAAAGTAAAATGAAATTGGAATTTTTGCCAATACAACTGTACAACTTTGTGATTCCTACACCACAATATGTATGAAAGGTTTTGTTTTATTATAACTTTAGCTCTAAAACCTAAACCTATAAATGTAGAAATACATTTCTTCACAAAATCTTACAAGTTGTTCAACATTTTCTATTTTATTTTCCCCAAAGCTCCCTTTTATCATTATTAGGAAGGAGAGAAAATGGAAACAGAAAGAATGTGAAGAGTGAAAGAATTTGTGTATTCGGGCAAGGTTAGTTCTCTTGATACCTTTTATATATGCGTGTATGCTTACGTATAACTAGGCATGTAATGCTGTTTTTACAGACTATTTACAAATTCTGTGAGTGTGCAAATGTCGGTTAGCAAATGCATTTAGGAATGAGTAAAATAATAAACATTATCAAAGAGTACCTACCCACACGCGTTCCCACTCTCATTCGCATTCATATTCACATTCCAGTTCCTTTCCTGCTAGTTAAATAGTCTACAAAATAAAGACGCATAGACTACACAGACATCAGACAAACAAGAAAAACTTTTCCTCATTTCGCATTTACAGGAATTTCGTAGCAGAGATACATACACGTACACGGTACACTCACATACAATTCCACATAAAAAGTGAATTTACTTTATATCTTGTGTAATAATTTCTTTACTTAAAAGTCCTTCTCCTCAAAACTCACAACTTTGACATTAGTTTCTTTCATTATAAAAATACTTTCTCCGTTTCCTATTCTTCCCCTTATCCTTACTTTGAGGAGAACGGAAGGATGAAAGAATAATGCATGGTTTTTAGTTAAAAAGGATTTTTATGCGCAAAACAACATCAAGTGTATTATGTATTAGATATACAGTCATGTCTTTCAATTCAGAGAGGAAAAGAAGAAAAATACAAATCCAAATTTCATTGCCAGATGATTCCTTTTTCTTGACTTTTTGTGTATGTGTATTCGTCATCATCTTAATGTTTTGTTTGCATAGTCTCGCTACTCATGTCAACATGTTGACGGATAGCAAATATAAAGTATAGATGCAATACACAGTATACAATTTACAAGACGAGTTGACCTCGTCTTGAAAAAGTGAGTAGAAAAAGAACTTGTTATCTCTTTTATTTTTGTTTCTTTTTTTGTACATATTTTAGTTGAAGAGAACTAAAAAAGTAGAAAAATTACTGACAAGGAACCCTCACGACATGCCCCGATGTGTTTGAAATGTGACCTACCCAGGGTGATAGACCCTGTCGAGTAGGTAAATAATCGACAAACATTTCTCTCTCAAGTTCATAAACACGGTCGTAAGACTTTGTGTGTTGACGTCGATATTCCAAACTGACTCTGATGAAATCCTTATAGAAGTTTGGGATTCGGATGTCAGCACTTTGTCCTTATCGATTTCAACAGAATTTTTTTTTAAATTTTGAATTTCCGGAAACTGTAAAAACAAAGTTCGCGCAGAATTCAAAGCTGAATCGAGCGGTATAATTTGCAACCCACTGTGACCTCCCTGTGACCCAAACCGTAGCCTGAAAAGGTCAAAATGATGCAAAATTTTGAACTTTGGCGGGCTCATACGGCCGTGTTTATGAAATTGACAGAGAAATGTTTGTCGATTATTTACCTACTTGACAGGGTCTATCACCCTGGGTAGGTCTCATTTCAAACCCCTCGGGGCATGTCGTAAGGGTTCCTTGTGAATAGCTAAATGAAGAAACATGAAGACGTGAACTACTGTACATTGTGCATGTTATACTACACTTTACACATAATATATTATATTATGTATGTAGATAGAAAATACAGCCAAAGCTCACATGGTCTAAAATTTTTTGCACAAGCAAAAACTTCAGCACAGAGTTTCTTCTTTTACTAATTCATATTTTTCCTTGTTGAATTATTTATTATTTGTACGCTGTAAACGGATAACTTACAATGTCTGCAAAACAAATTTTACATTTTACTTTTTCACACACAAAAATTAGTTGAAGGAAATAAACAAAATATATCACAAACACACACATGTATATAGAGAGTGAGAGATACAGAGAAGAAAGGGATCTTTTAAAAGCTGCGGACCACCCCAGAAAGCTTACATGTACTTGAGTCCAACGTATGCACATTATGACATGTAACTTTTGGTAAAAATAAAATAATGGTTGTGTAAAAGGTCATCTCATTTGCCGACTTTGTGTTTATGTACATAATACTACTGAATAAGTAGTCTGCTTTGTAGGGATAAAACCTACTGAAAGAAGCTTCTGCAAAGTTTCTAAAATCTATGTATGTATGTCTATGCATGAAAAAAACGTTTCGTTCGTTACGCTTTCCCCTGGACTCTGAAATATTTGTCGAAAAAACCTACACATACAAAGTATACTGTGTGTATGGTCCTCAAATGACCGTGCATCCAGATTCATAAGCTAGTTATTCTACAACGAATAGACGATTTGTACGAATCCTTCCAGAAAAGGAATTGGAATTGGAACACTGCCCACCAAGACGAATTTAGTATCCCAACCATCCATTGTTCATTTTCATGGAAAACTGTTTGACTTGAGTACTGTCGTTATATCAGCACATCTCACAAGTTTTTTTCATGCACCAATGTTACAATTTGCAATCCGCCGACAGTTACATTATGTACGTAATATGTGTGGCAGTGCATATGTTTGATTTAATGTGGATTTTCTACACCTACAAAGACACGTAGAGATAGTGCATAAAATACAATTGCCAACGGACTTTTTACAGCAGATCCGAAAAGTCTGTTAAGTCTGGAAGATTAAACTCTTCACGCCATATTAACTCAGGAAGAACAACAGTAAAAAGGAGAAATTTTTCGACAAGGAAATCTAGTAAACGGGAAGTTATTACAAAATACATGTAAAAAGATAGTTCCATGTTACTCCAATAAATATTTTATTCCTGTTCCATCTCTCCATCGCATCATAAGCGTTCATGTATGTATATCTGTGCACAACCGTTGGCAAAAGAAAGGAAATGATGATTTCGTAATAATAATATATCAAGGATTACTATTTCTCTCTACTATATTCTTTAAAATTATTCTGGTTATATTAACTGACTTGATTAAAGCATTACAAAGATGATGTAGATCAACTATGGGAAATCTTGCACGGACCATATATGAACGCTATACATATTCATTACGATTATTACTGCTAATTGAATTTGATTAGTTGGGTGCTTTGTTTTGATGAATTGGAACTTCTAACATATGTATAACGTGACAAATGTGTATTAAAAACTCAATCAAGTATAGAGTGTAACTCTGCATACAAATAGTCTGATATGCATATTGAAGAGAATAGATAGAAAGATGGATGGAAGAATGAATGGATGGATAGAAACCGAAAGACCTCAGCTATACAAAAGTAGTTCAACTATTAAATAGTTCCTGTCACTCACAAGACACCATCAAGTCGTCCTACATGGGAATTTGGATCAATGAAAGTTGTCTGCCTACTAACTGCTATCAACTACATATTATGTAGCATTTCACTGATGTTGCGTAGGAATCAGGTTGAATGAATGAGATACATGTAGTACAGCTTACATGCATAAAAATGAACATGGGAAATCTTCTTTTGCACACAGCTACAGTTATGCCCAATTCCCTTCACATCCACTCATCTATGCACATGTAGAATGTAGATACTTGAGTCAATTTAATCCTGTACCTAAGCTATACAAATTCACCATTTGATTAGTCGCATTATGTAGTGAACAATGCTGTTCAGTCCAAACCTCGATACGATGCTCAGATGCAGTAGATATTGTTACATAACTTTCCACCTACTTAAAATTGCCCTAGTTGCTAGTACTCAAAATTAGAGTTGTAGCCATAGGTACAATGCATGTAGATATGTATAGTATACATACATACATATTACACTGGAGCATTTAACCACAAGTTGAATGCTAAATCAAACGGAAGGTCGATTAAATTGTAGGATTTCCAGGGTAACGCAACGAGGAAATAGATCGGAGGCACCATATTACATAAATCCTAATGACAGACTTTCTCTTTTCTCGGTCCTATAATATACGCAATATATTGAAGGTATTTGGGAATCTTCGATCTTCTTAGAATGTACACGTGTGCATTCTAAGAAGATCGAAGATTCACAAATACCTTCAACCTGCTGGGGAAGAGGTTGTAAGTAGTAGAGAAAATAAATGTGATTGATATATGGATATTGTAAATACTAATCTATGATATAATATACCATCACATGGAAGAGTAATAGGGCCATAATATCAATCTTTTTTCTCATGCATGCATTGTATACATTGCATTCATTTAATACATGAATGTATTAAATGAACAAAATTTTAGATTGGATAATAAAGATATATTTGTTTCCACTTGTTGTATGAAAGTTTATTTTTGTACCAATCATTTTCAATTTATGGAAACCCGATACTCAAAATACAAACGGCTAAGATTCAAATGACTTTTTATGTACACGCACTGTTGGCAGTAAAAAATGAATATTCAGTTCGCCCTTTGTATTTGTAGTTTTACTAGCTACTATTCATACAAAACTTTTGTGCTCTACTCAACAACCTCCTAAATTGAAGCTTACTTACTACAAAATAAAAACCTGCTAATTTTTTACATTAGCGTGTACAAAATATCAGCAGTCATAACCTCTTCATTTTACATCAATAGATGCTTGACATTTTCGTTTTTGGATTATGCTGGCAAAAGCAAAGACCCCGAGACATAAAATCCTGTTTTGCATTTTTATTCGTGCAGAATAATAATGTGTATAGTAAGTACATACATATAGTATATATATACTATATACCATATTTAAACAATAATAATTATGGCAAATCATAATTCACGGTAATATAACTTTAAGAGGAAATCAGTAAAATTATCTTGCACCAGATGATGATGATGGTACACTAGCAATGAGTAAACAAATTTTATATAACTACATATGTATCTATAAAGTTCGTTCATTCATGGATCTTGGATACAATACAGTACGTACTGGTGATAATTGATCTTTTAATTTATATTGTAACCGTTAACCATATTATATGCTTTTATTTTTTTATAGAAAACACAGTTCTGGCGACTTACATTCTCGTTTGAAGACAAGAAAAATTCTCGGGGTGGGAGAGACGGATAATGGGGATATACACCGAAGTAAAGTAAGTAGTATATACAGGAAACAACAGGTATATTGAATCCAAATGAACTTTGTCTTTACCTGTTAAATTAATACTTGAAGTTCTACCCTATAACAAATTATAAAAACATAAAGCAGGATACATACAATCAGTACATATATTCTACTGGTTATTACCCCAAACAAAGGGTACAGCAGTGAAAGCCACTTTAAAATACTATCATACAAAATCGAAGGATGTAAACTGGTAGTCACTAAATCAGATGTGAATATTCTAATGGTAATGGTAGCAGCTAAATAATATGTTGCTTTTTTAATAAAGCATTTTTGTAACGTCTACTTCAAACCTAGCCGAGTTCAAAATATTGGATAAAAAAACCTAATTTGGAAAACATGAATACTCCACACAGTTATGGGATTGACATAAACAACGTTGAGTATTAGGTGACAGTCGACCATGTGTTTTTCTATGAGTCTTCAAGTCCCGTCTTGCTTGATCAACATCGAAGTAGCTATATGTCAACTCGGTATTCTGCAGTAAAAATAAAAGAATATTATACCGCATATGTTAAGCCTACGTTAGCAACAGAATTTTTGACACTATGTATACAATATGTGACAATGTGACAAGTGCAGAAACGAAAAACAACATTGGTTTTTTAAATATTAGGTAATATCAACGCATGCAAATTGTGTACGATACAATCATTGGTCAAAGCGTAGAAACAGTTAAAAAGTATTCATTACTGCAGGAATGGCGACTGTAGAGAACAAAGCCAGTTTGGGAAGGTTTATGTCTCGGCAATTAACATATAGTGGATAAACAGCCAAATTAGGACTACAGCTGTGATTGATAAAATGAGAAACATTTCCTCGGCTACTGAAATCCACGACGTACGGAGACGTATTATGAACAGTATTTAAATTGAATAGATACTTTCCTATGTTCTTGTCAGGCAAAGTTTGACGATACGCTGCATCTTGAGAAGAAATAATTTCTCCGACAAGCATGCACACAAACTTTCCCCTTGGAATATACTATAGAAGAAAAAAGGTCAAACACTATTAACAATTAATAACTACCATATATACTTCGCACAGCGAGAACTTTTAGTCATTCACAAAATGAACTGCATGTTATGACCTATATTACGTCAACAACAATCAGTAGAATTATTTACGCATGAGCTCTGAAATTAAAATTACCAATGGTTTTTAGAAGTTAATTTGCCGTTACCTTTAAAGTTTTAAGGCCCCATCCACACCCAGTAGAAGTTCGAAAAATACAGTATTCCATATTTTGTAGACATTTGACACCGTCTTGAACTACGCGGTTGTGACAAAGATGGCCACATGTACACTGGTCATTGCACTCATAAATTGGAGTACCTGGAGGAGCATTCATGCGGTACGAACGGCTGTGTGTGCAGCAAGAAAAAAATACATACATAAGTAAATAGTTGAGTCATCAAAAGCTTGGGGAAAAACTAAAAACATGACATACATACTAATTTTTAAGAAAAAGGCTGGAAATGTTCTTCTTTCCGTTCTATTGCCCTTATTATATTTTGTGGATATGTTATATAGAGTTAATGCATACAAACACACCTGTATACAGACTCCGATCCGTAATAAACACCGCAACAAGACTTCTTGGACTGAAGACAGTCCCCGTCACAGCGACAACCTGAGGAATCTTCTTGATGTGTCAGTACTTTTGAAAAACTGGACAAGTTGACGTATTGAAAATGTTCTGGTTTTGTCTCTAAATCTACATTGTTCTCAACACTTATGATGGGACAACTATTAGTCACTTCATTCATTGAAGAAGACCATGCCTACAGCAAACATAAAATATAAAATATACTAGCATATTTTTCTTGAACTAAGTATGAAATATTTTTTTACAAATTCCGTCATCAATTTGGGTAGGATTTAAAATACCTGAAGTTCATCATGAACTGCTTTTCTCCTTATTTTAACAACGTGCATTGTCACTGTTTCCCTTAGTAGTTTAAGCTCATTGGAGCCAGAAAACTTAAATATAGCATTGCTAATCATTTTTGAAAACTTTGCACTGTTCGCAGTCCGTTCTGGAATGTTTAATCCATATTTAACTAAGCATTTCTGTAAAAAGAATAATAAAGTTTTTAGTGACATTTCAAATCTTTTGCGTTCGATTGTTGTAAGTTGTAAGATGAAATGAATATTACTTAAGTGATGCAAAAAGTTTGATATTTACAAAAAATGAGCAGTTAAAATAGCCTACATTCAATTCTCTCGAAGAAATTTGCGGGTAAAGTGCGAAATAATCTTCAATTTGTACATCAATTGGTCGTGGGTCAGGTGGGATGGCGGGTAAGGCTGTGTGACCTCTCAGATTCATGGCCTTTCTACGAATTTTCTCTTCATAGTGTTCTTTTCTTCGAATCAAATAAAAATCCGCCAGAGCTAGATGACAATCATAAAGATGCCTCTCAGGTTCCCAAGTATTTGTAGAGCTATTAGAAATTACAGAAAACGTTATAAAAAATATATTACAAAATAAACTGGTGACTAAAAAATCCACAAATATAAAGTAAATGTCTAAGTAAGTAAGTACTTACTAAAGAAGAAACAAATAAAAATGCACTAAAATCTAAAATATTTTTGCAATCTTACGCATCCCAATTTTTCCACTTAACAAAGTAACCCTTTTCAACTTTGTAGTCTTCAATTTTTTCAACTTCATAGTCCGTGATTTCAGTTGAACCTTCTGCTTGTTCACTGTTGTTCACCGGTGTTTCTTGATTATCAATGCTAACTGAATAACCAGCTTGTTGGAGAACGCCTAGTTCGATCTTGACTTTTATTTTTTCTTTCCGATCAATTGCACGTTCCATTTTATATTTTATTCAGTGTGCTAATCACCATAAACTGTAGTTATATAATCTATCGTCAAATATTCGTATTTTTTAGTTGTTAACGAACAATAAATCTTGTTCACAACATTCACTTATGTTTATGGTTTGCAGTTTTATTTTTAAAGTTTAATCATAATATAAATTCACTGCCAAAGTCACTTAAAAATATAATCCAAAAAATCGCCTAAGATTAGGGCACATGAAATAGAAGCAAACCTTTGTCAAGTGTCTACAGGCTGCAAACTATCCTAACGTGTGATGTATGCTTACACTCTGTAAATAATTCCTAAAAAATAATATTGATTGGAGTTTAAAGTGGATAGAAACAAGAAAGTTTTCATTGTACCTATTACCTATATAGTACAGCACTGACGGAATTATTGGAATGTGGAAGAAAACTTAAATAATCGTTTTGGTGCGATACCTAACTGAGAGACTGTACATTTCTAAGTTTGTACTTTGTTATTATTTAACAATAATTAGTATGAGTAATTTTCGTGCACATATTTCACGTTTTTTTAAATAGAATGCAACGGAGTCACTCAGTTTTTTAAATTAGTTCTATTCAATGTTAATATGTATTAATATGTATTAATATTGTTAATATGTAAATAAGTATTTTTGCTGTTTATTTGACTGTTTATAAACACTTGCAAAATTAATGTTTTGCGTATACAACTAGTACTAGTATGTACAATGCTTTGCTAAATATTGGAATGCTGATACATGTGTGCTCATTGCTCATTGTTTTTTTTCAGATCAGTCAAGTTCTTGGACATAATGAACATTTGTATTACAGACCTCCAAACGGTAATCCTTTATACTGTCTATTTTGTATTGAAAGAAACATTATTAACTGAACTGTAAATGACATCCTATTTCATACTTCAAAAATTCCTCTAGTAAATGTTAAAATAAATTTAACCATGAATATTTTTGAACATTTTTACAGGGTATCGATCTTGGCAGTTTTTCCTCGCGCTTATCATGGGGTCGCAGGCCATTTTCATCCTCATTTTCCCCGGTTTTGCAAGTGACATGGGTCTCGCTGGGGTCTCTTCAAATACCGTTCCAAACACTGTAGCGTCTCAATATGTAAGTCCTATACACCAGTAGAATTCATTTACTGTACAGAATACTGTATTTTATCGTCCAATGTTTCCTATGGCATAGCTTAAATTCCTTGCAATTTGTAAGGAATTTAAGCTTTTGGGCCGTTTTTTCATGGGAAAACTTATTGCAAGATTATAAAATAGGTACAGTAAGTAACGTACTGTATTATTATTATTATTATAAAAAGTAATTTATTGTTATCAGATTATCAGAATAGTATGTACTGATACGGTGTTTGTGAAGTCTCTAATGTCATTTCTTTTCTTTTTTTACAGTATGCAGGCACAATGTTGGGTACACAGATTAAAAATTACATTATACTTACATTTGTTCATTTTTATGCAAATTATTGTTGTCATTTAATAGCCTTTAACCTTTAACTTCAAAGAAGACGAAAGTTTTAACGGCAAAACCTGATTTCGTTAAATTTAATCTACCGGTAGATTAGACATTTTTTAAAATGTTTACTAAACATCAGGAAATTTGCTATGTAAGTTCCATTGGGAAATTTGTAGATTACAAGTATTTTAGTAAGGGTGTAAGAATCGGATCGCTAGAAAATTTAAGACCAAAGTCTTGCGGTTCATTTCAATAGTACAAGTATTTTAATTATTAGCAGCCAATCAATTAGATCAATTATATACGAGTCATATGTTTAATAATTATTTACATTGACTGATGTTAGCCAAAATGCTAGGCTTCAGTCTTAAGCTTTCAGATATACGAGATCATTATCAAACTTCTTGAAACAATTATGTTATATTGTGATCAGCAAATATGTACAATGTACGTATGTATGTACATCGAATGCGGCTATTTTAGAGAGATTACTATAACGACTTGCACATAGAAAGTTGTAAGTAACTTATATGTATCATTTTAGCAACTGTATATGTATTTTATCAGTTGGTTACCGGCTAAGCTAGAATAAAATTACAAGTACTTGTACTCGGTTAATGGGCCAATAACCTTTTTTTGCTACGGTTACTTTAGTTGAAATTTCTTATGAATCATATTTGACTGATTTCAACTTTTGTTAAAATTTTGTCTTGGTAACAGAAATACGAGTTTCGACTGTTGTCGAAATTTTCTGTGACACAGTCTCCTGCCGGATTTCGACTTTTGTCGTAATGCAAAAAAATGCAGTTAACGTATTTTAATGTCATTATTCATCAAATAATGCACTAATACGAGTTTTGTGAAAACTGACCTTTGGCCAGGAGGTCTTTTGAATGTTATATTGACCGGTTTCAAAATTTCAATGCATTATTTGTGGTAGGCAATAATATCAACTAGTATCAAATATGCCCGTAGCGAAAAGGTTAAAGTTTCATTTTGTAAAAAAAAACACTTTATGTACTTACATTGTGAACGTTTCTATTTATTAGTTGGTAACGACGGATACTTTCATTCCAACGGAGAGAAATCGAATAACATAGAGAAGAAAATTTGGACCATTTGCCACTATGTAAAAAGAAATCTATGTAGGTATACATTGTAAACTATAAGCTTGTACATTGAACCCGTGGAATTTTGATCAAACTTTGACAAGATTGTCATGGAAAATGGAAATCTCATCAAAATCGCATCCTCATTAACCAATCTCATCAAATTTTCATGAGATGTGATAAGATTCT
>JAQIVE010005937.1:0-12164 GCA_034698285.1 Sminthurinus bimaculatus | reverse complement strand
GCGAAATTTATCCGTTTTTCGCCAGATTTCGACGGAACTAAGGATGTTGTCCCATAAATATAACTTTGTTTTTCAAGTTCCGGCGAAAAATGGACGAATTTTGCGGATCCATATTTTATCAAAAAACCGACTTTTTCAAAAACCGCCACAGCGGGCGTGTTTTTCATAAATTCAGTAAACAAAAAATCCAAATTTTACGGAGAACATGAATAAAAAAGAAATTTTTTGAAAAGTCAAAAAATGCGGCCTACAAAAAATGGACGTGTTTGAAATTTTGGAAACCTTAAAATGTCCCCCACCCCTTACAGAGGGGTATTTTCAAAAAATTAAAAATACATTCTTTTACTACTTTTTCATGCTCTTTCAAGATATGTAATCAGGATTGTCAAATTCAGACACTCAGTAAATCATAAATTTGTTTGGCAAAAAGCTACTCTAAATTATAACAATGCATTCCAAGCAAAAGCAAGAAATTATACTTACTACTTACTACTTTTACATTCATAATTCATAAATAACAAAGTCAGATAAGTTTGTAAGCATATAATTCATACTTTAAGCTTTAGGCGAATAATTTATAGGTTACCTCTTCCATATACTGTGTAATTGACATCTTTTCATTAATTGGGCTACTAATAGCTTCTATTAAATCCAATTCTTCGTCAGTTTCCGACATGTCAGGAGAAACAATATAAAAACTAGTACCCTGATTATTCTTAACAAGAAGTTCTGGGAGCAGCTCATTATTAACTTCTCTTCTCATGAGAGCCTGAAAAGATGATAAATGATAAGTACTTACGCACACACAAAACTTTTTATTTTACTTAAGTATCTTCCATTCCATATTCTACATAATATCATACCTTCACTATTCAAACTTCAAATGTCGAAAAACTATTGATTTGCAACGCATAATACATCATGTAATATGTAATTAAATTAATGGTAAATGGTAGGTGGCAAAGGACTTATACAAACATAGTATTATTAATTACTTAATTTCAATCAATTGTAAACTCTTACCACTCGATTGCTTGTGGTTTCAAAACGCTCCATGTTCAATGTTGAAAAGTGAAAAGTTGTCTTCAACAACTTTGAACTTGCTTGGACAGGCTCAGGATTGAGCCTCCAAAGAACTGCAGGCCTTGTGATTGTATTAAATACCAAATTTTCCTTGAATAAAAATAAAAAAGTAAGCATTAACTTTCTTTATCGACACTTTGTGACCTTTTGACCTGTATCTTTGTCGTTTGTAACTTTGTAAGTAAAAAGTAAAAGGGAAAAGGGTACACAACTATTTGAAAAAAGCTTAAACAATATCAAAGGGCAAAATTTTAAAGAGTGTAAAATTTTTACACTTCTCGGTCTTGTTTTGTTCAAAACAATGTGTGGAAATTTTTTCTATGCAAAATATCACGGCAACTTTTTCCCCGAATCCCCACAACCAGAATATTTACCCTTTGCACTTTGATGCTTATAACCGCTATAACCTTTGATAAATAAAATAAAAAAATGCCTTTTATTTACTTACTTACCGAGATAGGTAGCAGGTCAAGAGGTCACAAAGACCCTTCACCCTTCACGACTCACGGGTAAACTATTATTTATTTTCACTTAAACCTTCGATCAAACCATACACAAAAATAACTTCGTTGAATATTAAATACAATTTTTATACTTTTAACGGAAATTCCAAACTTACAAACGATGATTGACGATTTTACAATTTTATCTTTTCTCTGAAAGACAAAAGAATGCAGAATTTAAGATACGCACAAATATGCATAATATAATATGTACGTAAGTATATATTGAACCCACCAGCAAACAAGGACAGCGAGAAGGAATATTTCAAACCCTTTCCAGCAGAATACTTACTTACCTATTAGATACATACATACTTAAGCATGTTAAGTAATGAATAGTTTTTAGATACAGCTTAATATTTTTTGCTAACTAACAATAATTAATTAACTAGGTGCATGTTTACAATAACACCAACTGATAAGGATTCAGCAACAGATTATGCAAGTTTTACCGGTGTTGCTATGACAATGACCTTAATCCTTAATCGCTATAAAAAAGGTATTTAAAAAATGCATTTTCGTTTCTCCTCCCGTTTCGTTGCAACGTCTCGTTTTCAAACTTGTCGTAAGTAGAACCATTTATAAAATTCATACTTGGCAGTAAGTAAGTACAAATATTTACACTTTCTTCAGTTTTTATTGGCATTGGGTTTGGTCATTTTATTAGTATTTTCGAAAAAACTTAGAGCACAGCTTTTTGCATTATTCAACTGCATCTTTTTCAGTGTAAAGTGTATATAAAATATAAAATAAGGAATGAGGATGTGTGTGGTAGATATAGTAATTAGTATATAATAGCTCACTAAATATAAGTACTGAATACATATATATGTAATGGAAAGCGGTGGTGTAAAAAATAAACGCAGTTCATCCAGTTGCTGAGCAATGAGCAACTTTTAGGATTACTGCTCACCAGTTACTGTATGCCGGGTAACTTCCGAGGAAAAATGTCAGCATTTGGCCCGGAAATCCCCAATCTTCGATTTTGATTTTACTGCCACGGATATGGACATTCTGCAAGTGTAACTACTAACTACTGATGTGGGTAACTTACCGTATTTAAGCTCATTAATTCCATTTCCATGGAACTCGCTGACATTTCTACATTTTTTTATTCAAAGTTTTCTAATTTTCGTCACTCGTCCCAGTGTCGCAAAAAAAAACTTGACATTAGATACACTAAACTTATGTATGTATAGGCCATGGACAAATGCAGTAAAATGAGAAAGATCCTACGAAAGCGCATACTTACTACTTACTTTGATGTACACATTACACATACATTTTTACATGCACAATATTTATGAGATTAGTGTTTTCACAATCGTTTACAAAATAAAGGAAGTAAAAAATGTCACGTAAGAAATTAAAAGCTACAATAAATCCTTAGAATCCTGTAAATCCCACTTTTACATCATAATATCATATCCGAACGATGTGGGACTTTCTATTTTTTATACAACTATGTATGTACAAGTTTGTGTGATAATGAAGATTCAACAACAACAGCAACAACTCTCCTCCGCCCCCAAATCCTTCTCCCTCCTCCTCCGCCGCCTCTTCATCCCACCTTTTGATGATGAAACACTTGTTGTTGTTTTTGTATTCTCCACATTTTTGTCATCTACAGTACATGTGTATAATGGAAAGAATTAAATGCGAAAACCAGGAACAAGTCATCGTCATCGTCATCACCATCATGATCGTCTAGCTGACTGACTAACTACAAAATACAAAAGTTATTGGAGTCGATGAGCAGAGTGCCAACTTAATGTATGTATGACACTAGACACTAGCTCTTGTTTGTTTTTCCTCAATACTCTATACAATATAATATCGCCTCTCTGCCCACCAAAAGAAAACCAAGAATTCAATGTCAATTCGATTCTGAATCCGAATCCAAGTTCGGATTCTGATTCAAATGCAAATTCAAAATCCAAATTCAATGTAATTTGTAAGAGTCAAAGTAGGCAGTGGAAATAATTGGGAAAAGTTGATTCATCATGAATTCGGGATATGACGTCGACTGTTTTTTATTGCCTTGCTTCTTCTTCTTCTTCTTCTTCTTCACCTTGGCCGAAATAATACGTTTACGTTTTCATGACTCGAAGCTCGAAGCGGACACGACTTTTTGTTTGTGTGCCGCAAGATGCAAAATTCAGATGCATATTTATCTACATACATAAGTACATAATACAGGAGCTAAGGAAATAATATAATAGGATAAGAAATAAGAAATGGTGGGAGGTTTCCATAGTTATATAGGCATGTATGCATATCGCTATTTTTCCTTCAACTCTCCTTTCATTTATCTCATCCTCATTTTTGCCCTCTTTCTCTCTCTCTCTCTCTCACTCTGTTTCATGCAAAAGATATTTTGGGCGATTTGTTTGTAAGTATGTGTGGGATTTATCGTTGGAATAAGAGTGTGGGCCGAGAAATGGTCCTGTATCAAAATATGTATGTATCATGAATGTACTTCCATGTTTTATAAACGTTGAGTGAGAGTGAGACGAGAGCCAGGAATTTTCTCGCTCTGTCTCTACATATTCGGTTTTTATAGTAAATGTGCACCGTTCTCCGAAGTGGGAACTTGCCGATCAGTAAAATAGATATAAAAACGTCCTCTACTCTACTCTTCCATGTCAGAAGGAAAAAGGAAAGAGAACCGAGAGCGGATACAGGGAGAAAAGTAGAAGGGCAAATCTTTGTCACAACTAATATTACATCGTAATAATAATAGTAAAAATAATAGGAAAAAAATCAACACTGCAATTATTGGGGAAGATCCAATAAATAGAAATAGACGAGGAAAAGCGGAAAGCCATTCGGATAGAAAAGTGATCGTTCTGCACATTTTAACGACATTACCCAGTTCAACTTGTTCCAGTGAACACGAAATCTAGATTGTACTGTGCTGTGCTGTGCCAATTCCTAAAAGGATTTTTATAAATTTTGGACCAACTCTAAAGGAAACTCAAACTTAAGGTAAAATTTTAAAGTATTTTCTTTTTTTGAATAATTAGAGAATAGAATTCTTGAGATTTTCAAGAAAAATAATTTTTTCCTTCATATTTAAGAAAGTTTTTTCGTACAACACTAAACGCCTGTGAAAAATAATTGTTTATAGTACACATTCAAACAATTTGAAAATTTATTGTTTATTTATGAAAAAGGCAAACAAAACTGTTCTTTTTCAGTTTTGCTTAAATCATAAATTCACACTATATTTATTTTTTTACTGATTTTTTTGTGTGTACAATCAGATGCCCCTTGCCGCAGAAAACTTGAGCCAGGAGAGCCAAAAGCTGGTGGAGGATTTTGAGCGTGAAGTGGATTTGAAGACAGCTCACCTCAAAAACTCGGACTCGGCCTATGTGAGCCCCATCGAGTATAAAATGTCGACGGGACCCGAGCCCACCTCTGGCCTGTTCACCGAGGAAATCCCCGTGGGAAAAGACGTGACGGCGGATGACATTACGGTCAGTCTCAAGGGAAGGATCCTGACTCTGCACGTCAAGAAGACGGAGGCGAATGGTGCTTTTAGAGAGTTTGGAAAGATGCTCACGCTGCCCCAAAATGTTAATGTTCGGGAAATGACCTCTGTCCTCACGGCCACTGGAAATTTAAGGCTCCAGGCCCCTTATCAACAGCCCCAGTCTCCCGCCACCACCACCAAAACGACCAAAAAGTCCACCACGACGACCACCTCGAGCACCAACTCGAACGCCGTCAATAGAACTCGAAATGATTCAACAGCCTCAACTGAATCCACCTCCTCAGCACCCACTTCACCCCCGGTCAACCCCCGCGGAAACCCGAACCAAAATTTGACCCAGACCCAGACTCAAAATCAAACTCGAAATCAAACCCAAACTCAAACTCAAAACCGAAATCAAACGGAGATTCGAAACCAGACCGAAATTCGGAACCAAACCCAGACTCTAATTCAGAATCAAAATCAAACTCAAATTCAAAACCAAAACCAAACTCAGATTCAGAACACTAATCAGAATCAAAATCAAAACCAAAACCAAAATCAAACTGGAGCCAACAATACTCGAAGAACCACGACGACCACCACCACCACTACGACTAAAACCACCGAAACAACAATTACAACCCGAAAAGTGGCCGTGGAGCTTCACAACACTTACCGGAAAATTCACAATGTCGGCTCTGTCACGCTGAGTGAAGAGGTAAAGATGAATGCATAATTTTTTAAAATATTGTTAACCTAATTTTGGAAAATTGGAGATTTTGACCCCTTTTTGTTTTCTCTGTAATAGTTGTGTCAAGAGGCCGAAAAGTACGCCCAGTCCCTGGTGGATGGTGCACAGGCCGAACACAAGGCCGGATTGGGTCGCAACATTTTCCAGGTTCAAACTTCTGGAACGGGATCAACGGCAGTTCCTCCAGTAGAGGCCGTCACGGAGGCCGTAAACGCCTGGTACAGTCACAGCAAGGAGTACAACTGGAAGGATCCCTTGGCTTCCTCCCGCTTGGCCAAACTCTTCTCGCAACTCGTCTGGAAGTCCAGTGACACTCTCGGCGTTGGCACGGCCACCAAAGGAGGACTCACAGTGGTTGTCTGTCTCTACTCCAAGGCTGGAAACATCATGTCCAACGAGGCCTACAGAGAAAATGTCCTTCGACCTAGCCAATAAAATATTATATAAAATCTAAAAGCTTATTCTATTTACATATCAATACATACTATGTATTTATTTATCTAAAAGTCTTTGCTTCGGTCTTTTCAATGTCAAATGCCAACTTATGTTTGCTATACAACTTATTTACAATTTCAGTTTTGGATTTTTTCGCCACTCGCTTTGTATACACATGCAACATTAATAATAATGTTACACAGAGAAATAAGGTAGTGGACAAACGGTTAAATATGCATTTAAAATACACATAATAACTGTGTACTTAGCCGCAGTTATACTATCTTCGGCCTTTCGTTTTAACTCGTACCTAATACCAAGTCCCTGTGGTATAATATGTATTCTGGATAATGCTGTATCAAGTATTACCACTTTTGCATCAAAATTAAGTGAATAAATTATGTATTTATCAAAAAAATAAATGTGGTGTTAAACAAAAAGAAACGCACGACGCATCTCATTTTTATTTCCATCTTCATCTTAGTTGACATAAATGCATTTAAAAATCCTACATTTTTGGATCACGTTTTACTAATTTTACTTAAGAAGACAAAGAAAAACCGAGATACCCTAGAAACAATTACAAGTAAGCATCAAAGCATGCAAAAATATCCAAGTCAATATAATGAAAAATGACCCTGTTTAAATACTTAAATTTCACAAGCACATTAGAAAAACCGCAAGATGAATTACAAGTACAAAATAGACTAAAATAAGACATGTTAGATCAAGTATTTTTGAAAGGTTTAAAAAAATCACAAAGAAAAAGACAACAATGTTTCGAGAACTACAAAACATGGTTTTTATTTTTGAAACATTAAAATGAACTTTGTACACACATCTGCGTAAGTCAAATAAAATTCCCGACATACATACATATTCGGTATACATTTAAAGGCCAGTATAAGCTGATAATAACAATAATATACAATTGATATATTTTTTAATATCCGCCTGTCCAACATAGTATGTAGCACAAAAACACTTTGCCCGAGCTTCTTCCGAGTTTGCATAAAATTAATAATAATAATAATATAGCTTTTGGCCTTGCTACCTGGGCTCTAGTCTTTTTATACTACTTTTACGGTTCATGATTATACATATTATACGTATACATATAACAAAAAGGAAAGGCTTTTTATTATATTATTGGCATATGTATAGAATACATAGGTTTTACATATTGTTATTTATTTAACATAAATATTGACAGGTTTTGTTGCTGTTGTCTTGATGTAGTTGCATTTTATATAATTATTTGTACATGTTCAGGTCTAGCGATCCAGGACTGCTGAATGCTAGTTGAGCACTCACAGAAATTGAACATGAACTCGAGATCCACTTTTGATAGAAATAAATCTAATATAGCTATAATACATTACATTATATAGATAGCTGGAATGGTAATAACAAGAATCTAGGTAACAATAAAAAATATAAATTATTATGTATAATAATGTATAATAATAATATGTATTTACTTTGATATAACTTTAATGAAGAAGCTGATGACGACTATCTCGTACAGCCGTTTTTATATCAAATATCAAAATATCAAATATGTCTGTAGGAAAAGTCAATCGATTAAAATTTACTAATTAAATTATCCTTGTGTTGAAAATTCAAAGCTCTCATTTCTTCTCATACTAAAAGTGTAATTTTCTTGTTGGTGTAAAAAAATATAAGATTACGTAAGTATAATAAGGTATATTATAATATTATGATGTAATAATGTAAGTATTAAAGATGTTAAAAGTTGCTAGGAATCAGATAGCAATAAAAATGTAATGTATAATGTATATAATAAAATAAATAATATAATTTGTATACATAGTCCGATGAATGAAAGTTGTACATACTTATCTTTCATTCTTTTTTTTCAAAAAAGATACATACTATAATTGGTTTATTCTTCATGCAACTAATACGTTTTCGTTTTGAATAACTGTTGTTACATTTGAAATTTCTGATATTACTGTTGATGGTGTTGTTGCTGTTGCTGTTATTTCTGCTGAATTTTGATTAGGTGTTGTATCATTATTATTGTTATTTTTGGTGGTTGAAGATGGGGAAGATAATAAAGTCTCATCTGTTGTAACATTGACATTCATCTTCATTTCCACGCCAATATCTAGTAGAGGTTTCTTTGTCGGACGCTCATCCTCTTCTTCATCATCATCATCATCCAAGTCAATCACTGCAATGACATTTCCACCATCACCCCTACCATTCGTTGTCCTTTTCTTCTTGGTCTTAATTCTAAAGTGAATATTTTGATGTCTCTCCAAGTGACCCTTCCGCTCAAAGGCTTTATCACAAACTGCACATTTAAATCTTTTATACATGTCTCCATGTATTTTTCGATGGGACAAGAGTTGTCGTCTTTCCGAGCATGAATATTCACAATAAGTACACTTTAAAGAGTTATAGGTAGGTGATGATAAGGAGGAGGAACATCCAGCTGAGGCTGTGGAAGACGATGATGATGACGAGCAGGAGGAGGTTGAAGTTGATTTTTTGAGAGCGGGTGGATGGGCCCTCCTTTTGTGACTAGTGAGGTTTTCTCGATGAACTGTCTCGTAGTCACAGTACGTACAGGTGTACATTTTCTTTTTATTATTGGTATTATTATTACTGTTACTGTTACGATAATTGTTGTTGCAACTTATGATATTAGTACTACTACCACTATTACTGCTATTGCTATTGCTATTACTAGTAATATTGTTGTTGCTGTTGCAATTATTTTTGATCGTTGGGGCTGGATCTGGACTACTAACTTGGGCTCGGATAAACTTTTCGTGTGTTTTCATGTGTAGGCTCAAGTTAGCTCTTTGTCCAAAGTTTAGATTACAGTTCAGAATGGGACAAATAATTCTCTTTTCCTTGCCATGATGTACAGCTACATGATGATTATAAACTGTTTGATCCTCACAGGTAAATGGGCACTCTAAACATTTAAATTCTTTGCCACTGTGCTCATCAATCTCGTGTTGGTTCAATAAAGATATTTGAGGAAATTTCTTGTTGTAGAATCCGCAGGCATATCGGGATTTCGCAACTTCAGGCTTCCCTTCCATTTTGATTCCTAAGAAAGTTCAAAGAAACAAGAACATTTTAGAACAAATTACATAAATGCTAAATACTTTTACACACATTTTTTATGTATTATAGAATATTATTGCAATCAGAAATAAATTCTAGAGCAATAAACAATGAAATTGAATAATTTTGACTGTATTTTTAATGTCTATACTAAAGCTACAAGCCACATTCTCTGTAACACAGCGTCATAATGTTTTAACAAAATAACAAGTAAGTATTAAATGAAGTGTTTGATGATTATATTATTACTACGTTAATATTCATAATTCCTATTAACTAATATTTAAAAATCCCTTACCTAGGCACTTTAACGTATCTTATTAGGCACAGTAAGCTCGGAACGAGGTCATGCTAGCAATTGTTTTGGAACAATTAGCAAAATATTGATCTCATAAAGTTGGTCGATGGACCGCAGTTTGTACAAAACTGCAGCAATACGAATTCAATTCATCAAATTCACTTCACTCAATTCGCATTTCACATTGTCCTTTTGTGCATCTGTTGCTTGTAAGTAAATATATAGTGTGTTTAATTTTAGTCCTAGTTGAAACAGAGTAATCATCTAATGGATTTAATGATTTACTTAAGTAAGTAACAAACAAAGTGTATATAATCAACTCAAAGATGCCAAGTTGAACTTATACAATAATAGTACGATGATATGTAATAATCAATGGATTACAACAAATAACATTGTCGGACATCAAAAAAATAAAGAAATTACTTTTATAGTTCAATATATTAATTAATTTTTGGAGCTCTCACTTGTCGCTGTCGCACAACCAAGTTTTTGTAACATTGTTCGCAAACCCCAAATTAACTATAAGTATAATAATATGCATACATGCATGCACGAATTTATGTATGTATACTGTGTGTCTACTTGACTCGTATTACATATTACATGCATATTTAACTGCACACCACATACACACGCAATTAGTCTAGTAATTAATCCATTATAATATTATAACAACAAGTATTTCAATATATATAATATGTGTGCTGTATATAGTGTTGTATGTTGTATGTGTATAATCAACAAATAATAGTATAATAGAATAGATTGTAAGTAGATGTGTTGTGTGTATGTAGATACTTACTTATTATATTAAACTTGTAGTTTAAACATTACCCATTACACTGACGACAGTCGTCGATATTCGAGAGTGACTAAAATCACAATTAAAATTCTGGGAATTATGTTTTTCATATTTATATTTCATATTCACCATCCACTAAACTATCATAATATTATACTTATTTTATTTACCTACTTAACATATCTATAAATCTATATTAAACCAAATAGTTACATTATTACATAAATATCACAGTTTATATCCCATCTCTATTTCAAATCGATATTTAATTAAACTATTTATTTATACTGTTAGTTTTACATGTTGTATCATATTATAATAATTAGATGATATCGGACGTTTATAGGACGTTTGATTTTTGATTCGGGTTTCGGTTTGGCGTTGGCACTCTTTTGCTTGCTTACATTATAATCACGAATTTAAATCTTTAATAATTCAAGTTATGTTATGCATTACACATTACACAATAGATATTAAATACTAACAGCACAACTTAAATAGTTATTGTATCTATTGTTACTCGCTATAAATCTTAAAACAGTCTTGTTTGAAAATAATTGACATCAACACACAGCTTTTTATATTAAAACGAGATTCAAATGTGCAGCGTGCAACCGTTTAAAAAAAAGTTATCAACTCAGTCAAAAAACAGTCGATTAGCGATTAAAGTATGTTATTATCGTACAGAAAATTGAAGGAACCACGTTCTTATATAATTTAGCACTTGTAAGTAAGTTTCTAAGCCTAATTTCTAATAACTAAAATACTCACAACAAATAACAAGAGTACGCTTCTCTCTATACGAATTCACAAAATACAAAACCCTGTACCTTATGTGAGTAGACCAAGTTCGTATTATTTACACGTAATATACATATTTACATACTTAGACAGCACACAAAGTAAGTATGTACAACTTACTTACTGCAGGAGATTATGTATTTATGTAAATAGCATTGGAACACATACACAAAAAATTGAACATGTTATGGACCGCAACTTGTGTATTTATTGTGTGTAACATTTAATATTATAAATACCAGCAAATAGATAAAATAATAATGTTACTTGAGTATGTACTATAACTATTTAAGTACAGAATACGAGGCATCGGAATCAATTATGTATTTGTGCAATCATAATATTATAATGAAAGTTGAAACTATGAGACATCATAGCAGAATGTAAACTTTGGATTATGAAAATTAAAAATTGAGTACAAAAACGACAGCAAAATCCATGGAAACGCGTTGATTCAAGATTTACTAAAGAATAAAAATTCAAGATCCAAGCACCTTTTCTTGCTCTCTCATTAAAATGTACAACTTAAATACTTACATAATACATACTCATATGTACACATTTAATGTTGAGATTTTCATATTATGTACTTATAGATACATACCTACTTATTTACCTAATACGAGTTTACAAAGTTGACTCTTAATTACATACACATACACAAACTTAAACTGTCACTATTTTGAACTGATGATGACAGGTCAAAGACAATGTGTGTGTTTTTCTATACTGTCTATATTTAATAATATATACGCTGAACTCAGGGGAAAGTCACAGAAGTGAAAGCAATATGCATGAACATATTTAAATACATACTGAAACCAAAGTAAGTGCAAGTATTTACTTAAGTACGTGCCATGAAAAGGAAACCAAAAGGAATGTTTTGTATGTATCATGAAATA
>JAQIVE010005936.1:0-12167 GCA_034698285.1 Sminthurinus bimaculatus | reverse complement strand
TATAGTGAACCCTCTGTACAGTGAACGAAAACCTTGTCTCCCTTGAGAATTCACTATATCGAGGTTTCAGTGTATATACATATCAAATAAGTAAGCATTAAAGTAATCATGAATGAATGGATTTATGATGATGGTGTAAATAGGCACAAAATACATACATATATAAATGTATTTAATATTGCACTACTTGTCAAAGAACAAAGTACAAAAGTTGGGTATTATACAGTAAAAAAATTTTTTAAAATCAAAGTGGGAATGGCTCCGGAAGACAAGGTAAATAAGAGTGATTTTGTTTTATTCCAAGTCGGAACTGGTCAAATTTTTAATTTTCCGGGGACTGAAATCGAAAGTGTTTTACACAAAGTAGACAGATCATGTTAAGCTTCTATTTTGAGGAACGATAACACTAGTACTTATTAGATTAAGTGTAGACGGTACACAAACCTCTTAACTATATACTTATGTTAGGCTTTTATGTGTTAAGTGGGTATACGCACAAACATACATATATCTATGTGTAAGTAAAAGTGATTCCCATTCACAAAAAATAGTAGACTCGTATTGACATATGTATTTACATACACTTCACATACAAAAAATATATGCACAGCGCACAATAAGTTAGTGAACCAAAAGGAAATTCGTTGGCAGACAACAGACGATAGTCAAGGAATTAAATGTACAAACTACAAACCTTAAGAACGGACGAAATGTACAACATTATGTGGAAAAGCTTGCTTTTATTCATTAAAAAAAGTATGATACTGAGGATAGCTCGAAATATTAAACTCACATTTCTCCATAATTTTGAACTACATTTTACCTAATGGACATTGACGTGAATAGTTACATTATAAACTTTGATTACAATGCGATAGGGTTTTGAAGTTTAACTCTGCTGAAGAAAAAGAAAAGATTATAATATGTACCTCTAAATTAATTCACAATTTGTGTAACGTTTTATGTCCGTATAAGCTTTGAATTATCCGTTGGAATTTCTTGTAAGTTTGATAGTTATAGTCCCTGTCTAATCGAATAAGCTTTTGCTGTCTTTTTTACATCAGGGTATACTCATGATGGTTTTTATAAAAAATGTATACATGTAATTTATAATGTATGTCTACCTACGAATCCTGTATTTTCACGTGCAAGTTTACACTTTAAATCAAATCTCAAGAAAATTTGATGAGATTTGACAAGATTAACAATTTTTGATGAAATTTGGATGATTTTTCATCAAAATCTCATCAAGTGTTGGTCAAAATTGATTTGATTTTCGACCAGAATCGGATCAAAATTTTATGAGGTATTTCGGCAAGCTTTTCTACATTTTATCAACTATAAATAAATAAATGGTGTGCTCTGCACAATTGAAGGTTATTGCCTCTTCCCTTTGCAAATGTCATGTTTAATGAGCTTTTTCCTACGTGTGTATACATAAATGAAAGGCGATGAATTTCCAAAAGTTGTCAAGGGATAAAATAAGCACAAACAAAAAACAGATATAGGAATTTATGCAGTTTATGAGTATGTTGCATGCATGCAGGATAATAATATGTAACATGTGTAACGTGTACATCAGTTTAGCCAGTATACATAGGTAGAACACAATGCAGTACAGTGTTCATCCCTCTCTGTCAGCATTGAAATTGAATAAGGAACGAAAACCTTTTACTGTAATGATGATAATTACGATTATGACGTAAATACAGCTGTAAGGGGGTCAGCGTAAACTTATCATCTCTCGATTTCATGTTCACTTGATATGTACCTAATGTACATTGATCAGAATGATATTTTAATTTTCTTAAATACACAAAAGTAGTTTAAATTAGAGAAGCATAGTATGGTATACTAATATCAATTGTACCCTCCAACAAAACGATATTGAAAGAATAAGAAAAATTATTAACACCATGAGTACACGGATAGTATATACATACCTATATGTATATATTGCTATCTTTGAATTGATTTTAATTATATTATGAAACAATCTGCTTTAATGTAACATTAGTGGAGTTTAATACATCTCTGCAATAACGTTTACGTCATACACACGAAAAGTAATTGTTCTGCGTACATTTTTTAGCATCAACTTGATATGTTACCGAATTAAATGCTTGCAGTACATCTTTGAACATCGCAAATTATTATGTGTACACAGTACACACGCAATTCGGAATGTTCAGGAAGGCAAGAAGCTACGACAGTTTTTTCGGTAATTTGAAATTGACATTAGCTGCATTTCAAAACAGGTACTTACTACTTACTGACATTCTAGATTGTGGGCGATTAAGAGCCATTGATATTATTAACTGACTATGTGTATCTTAAATTAAGTACACGAAACTCTTTACTCTTTAATACGGCGAGTTCTCTGGGTTTAAAAGAGTAAAATTTGACTCTGTAAATAATAAAGTACAGCTCCCTTATTCTCACAAAATACGGAACTAGTCATAATATAATATTATACATAATACATATAAGTATAACATATACCATATTATACATGTTTACAAACAATGGTAATGATAGTGCATAGTTTTATGTCTAGTCAAACGCCTATTAAATATCAACTGATAGCAGCAGAAAGCCAAAGTTGTTTTAATAATACATTATACATAATATAAAAGTTATTATAATTATAAGTAGCGTATAATGTATGCCACCTACAACCATTGATTCAAAACAAAATGCATGTTCCACACATCAGCTTATTCATACATTTATATAATCGATTGATCATATACATTATGTATATATTATATATATATACGTAATATCTTTAGTCTATAATCTATAATACCATATTAAATATGAACACGAAGACTTTACACTCGTATCTAAAAAAAGTAAGACAAATATATGCATAGTAATGCAATTCCATGCATAAAAAATAGGATGTACAGCAATTCGCCAAGCAATTTTCCTTTGGGTAACTAATGCAGAAGTTAACCTTCAGTATTTTGATCAAATACACCCTGGGAACTGTTATAAATGCATACATAATTATGGCACTTATTTCTTATATTAAGTTGTTTTACATGTACAAAAGTTCATTATACGAATTGATAACCAATATTGTGCGAAGAAGACTTTCATGCGTATGTATGTTATGTATGTATGCAACTTGTATGTGCTTTTATCTCACATTTCACATTAAAATCCAATAGTTTGGGCACAATCCATAGATATAAGAGGTTATAGGTATATGATTAAGCATACAACGACTGGTTTGGGTTTAGAGTTTAGAGCTGAGTCGGCTTATAGGAACTTTTCGTCTTCGTGCATTGTGTATTACGTCATCAGTTTTATTACTATGCATAAAACACTAAATAATAATAATAATTATTATTATGACATAATATGCGAACTCTACCTTTTTTTCAACTGCCTTCTATAATCTGGACAATCCGATAAAGTTCAGTCATTAAATTTATAGCGTCGCCTCTTTCCTACCAGTTTCCTCTCCTAGTCCCCCTCTTCAAATTTCAATTGCCTCTCATGCACAATTGTCAACACAATTTAACACAGTTTGCTTTATCTTCATCTTGAACTTGTATGTATATTATACATAATACAGTACACACATATCATAATGTTGTTATGATTATGATATAAAAATTATTGGGTGAACTTTTCATGTCTGCATCATGCATGTGTCTATGTATACATATGTATGTATGTATATATGTGTACGAAGGTGATGAAAATGAGAGTTGCTATGGTGCTTCGAGGACCTTGTAGAGATGTGAATAATATGGTTGATTCGTAATGTTTAAACTTGTCATATTTATGCTCTTAACAACTGCAGTAATATGTCTATTTAGTTTTTGTGTTGAATCGACTGGAAATAGTTTCCCATTGAGCGTAATATGTAACATGAAATGCTAGTACAAATAAATATGTATTTTCTTGTTGTTGCGTAGACGATGTATAAGATTCGCATTGAGAGTATTTATGGATTATGGATGTACAGCTAGAGATTAGAGGTTCGATCATATTTAATCATCTATTACTTATTACTTTACGCACACAACACAAAACACAATCATCATTGCAGGAATCTAAGTATGTTTCTATGTAAAATGTACACATAAAAGTGTATGTATGTATGTTCATACATTCATTGCATACTCCATCAGCTTTTTTGTTCTTAGTTCTTCATTGACTTAGGAAAACGTTTTGAGTTTTAAATGTTCCCTTAATTTCGTAGTATGTGTTTTATGCGTTTGAAAAGTAGAGGTCCAGAGCATAAAGAGTAAACATGGGCAAAAGTTGCGGCTGTCATACATATGTACATGCAGCATAAAGCATCGTCTCGTGTTCCAGATAACAAATATTAAGTAAGGATAAAAGTATCTAATAATGGGTGATAATAATGCTGATGGTAAATATTAAAAAGACGCACAGAGTTGAGAAGAACAAGTACAAACTACAGGAAATTCAGTTAGCTATGTAAAAGTAAGTAAATAATAACATATCCCAGCTAAATTTTAGTCGAGGAATAATATTTATCTCTGTTACTTTATAATTTATTTATATGCTTTATTATCCATTCGACATGAAACAACGTAGATACACACTGCATACATAGTACATACATTCGGTTCGCTCAAAAACTATATGTGGCTACTTGTCGAGAATGTTGAAGAACAAATTAAATAATTCTACTCCATAATGTTCTATTACATTATTTATTGTAATATTCCGCAGGTTTGCTTAGAATATTCAAATTAAACATTGTAGTTTGTATTGTACGTGTGTGTATGTATATGTACTGGCCTAAGTACATGTAACATCGATGTGTGTGTGTGTGTGCATTATAAAAAGAATTTTGTCGTTCGTCTGTTCGAAGCCATTTGACTTTGCATACATACATTGTAAGTAAGATACACGCAGATACATACGTAAATGTACAACTTTTTTTCAACAGTGAGGTTGCTGATGATGTTGTTGATGATTCATCATAGCAGATTCTCATGTCGTCGACATTCTCGTAATCGTACTTCTAAATTTTGATGGTCATACCATTTAGTATGTGATGCGATAACACCGAAAACCAAAGCTGAATTTATTATGTTTCGCCGTATCAGAATGCAAATTAGCATCCTTATATGAAAGACTGTCCATAAGTACATTTCACAAATATGAGGCATTATGTCACAGATAGTGTATACAAAGTATTAAAAAATGACAAGCTTGTGTACTTACATTGGAAATTTAATCCTAAAGTCCTGAATCAAACCTAAAATTTAGCTCTATATGCATACAAAATACAAACAAATAATATTATATTATAACATGCATATTATTATTGTACACTTGATTGTCCTCGAACCCAAAAGCAAACAAAAAATGTGAAAATAATAATCATATTATACATTTATCACTATAACTTAAAGACGGTAAACATAGTCAATATATTGATCCGAAATACAGTAAAATGATGCGGCGAGTGTGGAGCAGCCGAAATACAAAGTATTCAGTGCACACTACACACTAATGGTAGAAACGCCCATGACTTGTTGCGCACATATGTAGGAGGATTTTTCCCCCTTACCATCCACTCTTCACCTTAAATACTTAGTTTGTACGTCCTCTTGCCGCTGCCGCCTATAAAGGCTATTAGAGAAACTCACACAGGTGATTCAAGGCAATTAGATAATTTTTACCTGAAAGATTCTGCATAGGTTTCGTTCTTCTTTTCACAGTCACCTCTGCGGCTTTTTGTCACGTATTCGGTATTGAACTTTCTCAAAATGGGTAACGATAGTGATGTTGGTAACTATGGTAATAATATGTAATTAGCATGCAATATGTCATACCATACTTTCGTATGCAGGCATCGATAATGTTCTCAGAAACCGGAATACAAATTGTTCACGGTCCGTGGACAATTTGTTGCAGTTTGCTTGTAATCAATACCTGATCGTATGTACATATACAAAAAACAAACAAACTCCTGTATTATTGTGGTTCTTCTCTATGAGATTAAAACAAAGCAAACAATGCCTGATATTATTACACGATAGCACATGGGCGGATCCAGGGGGGTGATACGGGGGGTTCAAACACCCCCTGAGAAGTTTCAACTTACACTATGTATTATGGAGTTCAAAATTTTTTAAGAGCTTGATAAATTTTTCTCTTATTCACAAACACCCCCTGAAAAAAATTCTGGATCCGCCACTGTGGAGTCCTAGTATTTCCGCAAAGAGCTCAAAGGTTAGAGGTCAAAAAAATCGAACTCCGTTTGACATTTTTTCAATACAGTAATTAGTTTCGATTACGTTTCATAAAATAAACATTGTTCTATGTTCAACTGCTTGGCTTTCAGACCTTTTCATAGTTTTCACCCAAACTTTCTCTGTTTATTTTCTATTGTGACTCTCTTTACGGGGAATTGCTACAGAGGACAAAGTTTTGAGGACAGGTTGTTGCGGTAATCACAAAATACCCTCAAAATAGTTTTGGCTAACGTAAATTTTCAGACTTTTTCGAAAAATTTTCCCGATATGCATTCAAGAGCCAAGCCTTCGACTTTTTTGAGGGGCACCTAGGATTTCACGGGTGTTTAAGTTTTAAGTTTTTTTATTCAATAAAAAGTAACTTTTTAGCTTCTGTCCCTAAAAAATTTCATCGTTTGGTAAAACTGCATCACCCTAACGTGTATGTCTAGATAAGTATGTATTATACGATCATACGAAGACTCGGGATGCCAGATAACGTATACGATGTGATCCTTTTGTACAGCCAATTTATTACCCTGGCGCATTCGTGAAGTAAGTTTCTTGATTGTTTTCATGTCGGGTTGATGATACATTTATGATAACATTTATATTGCGTATTCCATTCTAAAAAAACATTTTAATTTTACAGGCAAACTTCCCAACATTCAACTCATCATGTGTTGGAATTGCATCCAAAAGTACATTTTCTGCTGTGCTTATAACACGACGTAAGTTTCTTTTTTAAAGTATTTTGTAACTATTGTTTTATATTTTATATACATGTACATAATATATATTATGCAACTCGTTAATTCACCCGCACAGTAACTACCGCTTGTATGCTGAATTCATTATTGCTCACCGAGAGTCGATAATTGAGCATTCTGATGGTGGTTTTGGGTTTTGCATTGAAAAACAAAGTCAATGTGATGTAACATTTTTTACTCCGAATTTTCAGCAATTGATCCATGGAATTTTGTTATATTTGTCGCCGGTGTGTCCCTATTTTTCTTCTCACCAAATCTTGCGAAGTCAAGCCTGTTTTTCTACTCCTCTGGAACTTTGATTGGAGCATTAGCCGCTGCACTCATTTTAGTCTTCATATTTTCGCGTTGGCTTCCCAGGGTGTGTAACTTTTGATATATTATCTATAATAAATAATAATGTTCATTATATCATGTATAGTAATTGAATAATGAATTTAATTTATTACTTTTTTTCTAAAAAACTCGGAAAATTATTGTTTCTGTAAGGAGTTCTTTCGTTGCAATGATCAATGATTCCTTACATTTTATGAAAAAAAAAAGTATAATGTAGAAAAGAAAGCTTTACTGTAGAATCATTGAATACAACTAAATTTGATAACTTGAAAGGCCTTGGCAGATTTCTTATTAATTGAGTTCCGTTGTGTGTTTCTGTTACAGGGCAAGCTAACGTACGTCACGTTCAGTGTTATCTGGTCAATGTGCCTTTACTTTGCTAGCGAGAGTTACAATCGTTGGGAAGAACTTTTTCATGAGAAGCTTCCATATATTTTAGTGTATTTGACCACAGGAGCTGTAATTGCCTTTATAACGTGTTACCGCATGGGCCCACCTTCTCACCCAAGAACTCTCGACATCATTAGATGGATTTTACAGGTAATATATAGAACCTACTCTAATCCCTTCGTACTTATAATGAACACAACTTTTCCCTTTCTTTCATGGAGAAAGAAATAGAGAATGGGAGAAAGTTGACGGACTAAAGTAAATTGTGTGGTCTAGCTTTGTATGTACACATATCCCCACTTTCATATAATTATGTCTCAAGAACAAAGAATAACCCTTAAATGTGTAACAACGTTAATACACACAATATATTGAATGATCTTCAATTTGAGCCACTAATAATAGTACACAATAATTTCCAATATTATAATGTAACATACAAATAATCCTTTATATTATAGTAGAATTTGAAGCTATACATTAAAAAAAACATTAGCTCTAAATTTGGAATATCTTCGAGGATGCGTGATATAGAAACGATTTGAAGATGACATATTAATATACCCTGACTCTGATCATAGATTGAAGAATTTTGACCTCAGGGTCAGTCAGGTCAAGGTCAAGTATACTATACATAAAACTAAACCTAAAAAGATAAACCCCCACACTATGTCACGTGTGCTCAAACAAAGTCCTTCCGAATTGACGACTAGTTATAACATGTTACACAACAGTATTAAACTACCAATGTTTACTTATTGATGTGGTTTTCAGGCTATGGGCTTGTGTTTGATTCACCTGAGCAGTGAGCTGAAGGAGGTCTCAACAGCCATCATTGTCTCCATTTTGTTCGTGTATAATTTTGCTGGACGATTCATCTTGTTTGGGAAACAACTTTGGTGAGTTTCCTTGGTTTTCCATTCCACTTCTCTCCTTGTATCTCTCTCTCTCTCTCTCTCTCTTCGTTTCTGACTCTTTCTCCCTCTATCTTTCTGTTTGTATGATGTTTATGGACTCTATTGTGTGGCATTTGTGATTATAATGCAAGGTACACTGCGGAAAGTGTCACCAGACCAGATAGGGTGTATGTATAGAATTCTACGGAAGATGTTTCTATGGGTACATTTATGCACATACGTATGTATTATGCATTTCCATGGTTTTATATGCATAGGTATATCCATCTGAACTAAATGCTTACATTAGATTGTCACTTTGACGTGTTTATTCTATTAGTTAGAAGAGTGTAGTTAGAAGCGTACACTTGTCAATTAAAGTTACACTACGAAGGAAACTCAATTTGGTGCAAAGCTGGCTGCCTTTCTAATGTGACGTAATAAAGCCATTAGTGCAAGGGAAGAGAGAGAGAGAGAGATATAGAAAGAGAAAGACTGAGTTGAAGTCAGGCAAGGAAGCGTGTGTAATTTGTTGGAGTTGCGAATGAGTTTCCAGAATCTCTCTCTTTCTCCACTACTTTCGTCCACCCGTCATACGTACATACATATTACATACATATGATTGTAATGTTGTATGTGTAGTAGTTGTAATGTTCCTAAGAGACAGGGAACATTCGCAAGCATAGGCCAGAGGAGATCGAAGTACATGTGTATGTATGGAGCGATTTGCCTTGTACTTACACATACATGTGCCTTCATCTGTATTCATTCCTTTGAATTTTACTTCTTGATTATTTTCTATGGTGTATGCCGATTACTTATTACGGTGTACATTGTGTACAAACAACTTTGCAACTTGTCTTCTTTTCACGGAGATTTTGAACACGCACACTCCCCTTGCCGCTCATATACTCCAGCTTTCTCATCGGTCCTTTGTTGTAGACTTTCATCCATTTTACATACATACGTAGATTGTAGATATTTAGGGATGTGATTTAAACGTCCATGTAGTTTTTCGTTCAATGTCTCAATTAAATCTCTCATAGAAGCTGTATTATGGTGACCTCGTGATACAAATAGTATATTATATTATATTATTATTTTTATACAGATATGGTAAATAAAGTGGAAAACCTCAAACTACATATAAGCTACAAGCCGGGTTTTACTCTTATGTAAGCATGTGTATACATAAGTCAGGGATTTCACTTTCAAATAGAAGACAAGTGAGCAATATAAGTATGTATGAGGGTATGTATGTAAGGGAAAGAAAAAGGAAGGATTATTTTGCATAATTCAATCAGAGCATCGTACCTACTTACATGTCATACGTGAATAGAAAATGAAATCTTTGATTTCTCAGAACTTGTTAGTCTTTTAAAATTGTATTATTGTGTAATAGTTGAGGAAGATATAATAATATGTAATGTGTATGTGTATAAATATGTGAGAGAAATATGCATGAAGTTAGTAATGCAGTTGTATTGAATTGAATCTGTGAGTAAAGTTGGAAACATATTACATAATATATAATTTCGCCTGCTCCCCCGTTTGTGCTAGATAGATAGATCTGGCGTAGAGAAAAGGGAAGATGGAAAATGACATTTATTTTTTAGCCTTATTATATTAATCTGGATTTATTACAGTGTGTACATGCATAACTACACACATTACATGTGTGTGTATAGCCATCTAATTCAATTTACTTCATCTTTTATTTGAATTTATATACCATGTGTGAAGCTCCAAAGGTTTCCTTTATGTGAGCTCCTACGAGAGGAAAAATCTCATAAGTTAGTGCAGTTTTTTTTACAAGTCAAACCTTTCTTTGTATGTGTATGTATAATATTGTATGTATAGTATATAATATGTATGTATGTATGTATGCATGTATACTGGCTAAAGAAGAAGATGGAGAAATAGAGAGGTAAAATTTTGACTTTAGGAGAATAAGAGAAGTGCAAGAAGAACATAATAATGTATATAAATAAGGGCAGTTGGAGTAAGACAGACAAATAGTTGGATTCAATCGGTTTAAATTGACTCTTATTTCCATTTGAGCCTCTGGAATTTTCTGAGTATGTATGTATGTATGTATGTATATATATACATGTACGTACATGCATGTATTTGTGAGGAGGTCGCAAAGGAGGGCAGATCGCCGAGGAGGTACAAATGTATGAAATGAATACCATGGGTGTAGTTCCCACGACTCTTGTAAAATAAAGCATCGTAAAGGCATTTCCTTTCTCTCTCTTCGGTTTGGCATGTGTGTGCTGTGCGGTGCGGTGTGTGAGTGTACGTGTGTGTGTTAACTGAAACTTAAGGGAGCCTACGAGACTAGAAAAAGTAGTACAAAAGTAGTATAGCTCTTATTTCTAAGCTATAAAATGAGGGAGAAAGCAGTTACCATTTACACACAGGTTTGTACGGATAGGTACTTAGATAGATAGGTAGATATTAGATATGTAATATGTATAGAATGTAGACAGAAGAATAGATGGGACGATGGAAGAAAGGGAAGAGCACATGCATACGTACATACAAGAGCAACAAAGATGAGAAAAGGAGAAAGTTGCATTGTTTCATATTAACAACGGGGAACCAGCCGTGCGTACCGTAAAAATGTTTGTACTTACACACTATGTAATATAAATACTTGCATGCATATTCCTTTAGACCTTTAGCCTACCTCTTGTTCAAGTTTGACCAGGGTGAAGCAAATGTGGAAAAAAGTAGAGATAGATAGGTATACGGGGGGTTTTTTTTACAGAAGGGAGAGATTAACAGGATCGGATACTCACAAGTTGTGCCTGATCCCCTCGAACATGATACAATTGATGCAAAGACATTTAGTTAGCGGCCTATATAAGAACACTCTCGGTATCTTAAAATTTCTTGTGTTGCTGCTGCTGTTTTTAGTATGACAGCATGTGTGCATACTGTATAATATGCATGAATGGATCTGCTGGATAGATGTCCCTGTACAATATGGGGATTGTAAAGTAAACAGGCATTGTTTTTATACGTCATTCCCTACCTCGGATAACAAGTCTGTAAGAACAAGAAGACAAAAAGAGGATAAGGTGAGCAGGCTGATTTTGAGTATGGAGTATGACTCAAGAAGAGGAGCCAAAGTGTAGGAAGAGAGAAAGAAAACGAAGCAGAGAGAAAGAGAGAGAGAGAGAGTATGTAAGAGAGAGAAGTGTATTATTGTTGTCCTGCTAAAATATTCATGGCCTATTGAATGTACAGGAGGCGAGCGTTCCCAGCCAAAGTGAAGCTCTTGACAGAGGAAGAGTATATTGCCCAAGGAACCCGTGAGACTGCCAAGAATTTGGAACAACTACGAGAATACTGCAGTAGCCCTGAATGCAACTCCTGGAAACTTGTTAGCCGTATCAAAGACCCTCGAAGGCAGGTTTTCTTTCTATTCACATTCTGTATTTCGATGTATTTATATATATATATGAGCCACATGATGAGAAACCGACACCAAAAAGCATGACATTTTTTTATGAGGACAGCAATAGTATAGAAGGGTA
>JAQIVE010005935.1:0-12167 GCA_034698285.1 Sminthurinus bimaculatus | reverse complement strand
TCAAAGGTCACCATCCATGAAAAGTTGAAACTGCAGCGTTTTTAAATTTTCGCGCCAATATTTTTTTCAATGGTTGGACAAGAAAGAGCACCCCATATAGTATAACATGGGTTGCCCCTGCCCCGGTAGGTGTAGTACAGCCATGAATCATGCACTGTCCATACTTCTTTGTAAAAAATGTGTTTAGTGACGATTGACGAGTGATAAGTGATATAAAAATGATCTAAAAGTCTGTGTTAATGCTAAGCAATTGTATCGAAACCTAATGTTTTGAGTCCGTTTTAACCCTTGAAAAATGAAAAAATTACTTGCCCAAGTACCGGCATACCTCAATACATAGGTAAGTAAGTGAACAAATGCTTTTTTATTTTTCAGTAGTGAGCATTCTATTTCTCAAAAAAATAGTTAACAACTCAAAAAATACCTTTCGTAAAGAGAAGAAACTAGTTTTGAAACACTTTATTAGCTTTCAATCAAGATATGATAAAGTTTTAGTAAAAATGTGAAATGTTTCTCTCTGACATTGCTCTGTTCAAGACTTTCTCCATCGGCTTTTACTCTTGAAAAACAGTATGCAGTATGCACCCGAAAAAACACTAAGATTTAAATCATGCAGAAGACTTTTTTCACATAAAATTGTTAGTAAGGGGTTGATATTTTTAGTACGTACATGCCCGGAGTGTGTATAATTAATTTATTAATTTGCAAAAAGGTTTGACTGAAAGTCGAATGCTATGCGTAATGTGTATATTTAGGTATGTCTTATGCCTCGATTAATGAATTTGTTCCAAAAAAAACTTTATTCATCATCATTATTCTTTTTTATTTAATTAAAATTGATAGCAATAATAATACGTATCATAACAATGTATATTATTGTAGTAAAGCAACCAAACAAAAAGGTTCTTTTTGATAAAATGATTTAAGGTTATTATATTACATGATTGTTCATTGACGTCCAAACGCTATAATAATAGTGATAATAATAATAACGTTGTAATTATTATTGATAAAGTATTTATTTTTAGCCATATATTCCACCAGTACACTATACCGTTAGGAATAATGCTTTTTTCATTTGCTGATCCTTTCCCATTCTTTCCATCCAAAAAACATATCATCATTTCCAAAGTCACAATAATAATAATAGTATAATGTTATTATAATATGTAGTAAATACATATTCCGTTAAAATACAGTACTTTCGTCTAAGTTTTCTTGCTCCTGTTCTTTCTCTTTTTGTTTAAATACAATGAACGGCCATTTTTATTCTAAAATATTGTATTATATTAAAACCTTATACGTTACTATCAATTTTCCTTTATTACAATTTTTAGTATTTGATGACTACATAATATTAAATTTGGTTCAATAGTGACACTTTTGCTTCATTGAGGTCCTCTCTATTTTATATTACGTATCATTATAATATGTAATACGTTTATAGAATTTTCCATAATATACCTAGTATATATAATTCATAGTAACATAATTTTTTAATTCTTACTTATATTTTTATCGAAGGCTGTTAGCACAAAATTACCACTATATGTATGGAACTTACATATATCTGTAGTGTGAGTAGCCATTAGAATTATATGAAGTATGTATGTATAGATACAATATTATATGTATGAATGATCATCTTTTTTTAATTAAAAACAACATTATCGATATATTTTATATTTAAATTTCTGCAAATTTTACTCTCCTCACGTCTGTGTCATTACCTATGAAATATTAATGTATAAGTAAGCGCTTCTCATTAAAAACCAGGTTTGTTGATTGTATATGTTCTTTTTGTTAGTTTTACGTTACATGTATATAATTAGTTTGTATTTTTTTGTCAAACATTAATCCGGAAGTGCAAATGGATGTATCATATTATCGCTATAAATGTGTAATCTGTCATCTAGCCGTATTTTTTCTATAAGTTTATAAACGAGTTTCCTCTATACCAAAGTGTATGCGTGCTTTCACCTTTGTGTTTCTACTTTTTTAACCGGTGTATGCGCTAACTATTTAGGTTGTCATTGTGTAAAGCATGCAAGCATATCATTTTATCAACACGGTTCTAATGTTGCTGTCGTCTTTAATCAAGTACCGAGTATTCTTTAGTTTCCTTGAGTCTTCTCAATTTGCAAACTTTTGCAGACAATGTGTATAGCAATCCGTACTGCACAGTCATTGCGAAATGTGAAAAGGTATTTATTTCACATTTATAGAATCTTTCTTCTTATAGGTATTTGCTTCCCTTTTTGCCTATTCGATCTTGCCAGAATGCTCATTTTCAACACAAGGCGTTGTACATTTCTGTCTAGTAAAGTTACTGGTGTAATTGCTGTATTTTTGCAGTGGTTTTGTAGTTACTGAATAAATGATATAATTAGTTGAAAATGTTTTTATCCTACTTATCTCGTTTTGGCAGATAATCTCTCTCTACGTTAAGTGTATACTTCATCATTCTAGTGTTATTACATTTGCATCAATCCGGTGTTATTCCTATAATATATATTTTAAACCTATAAATATCGTAAACCACTAAATATATCATACACATCATATTTATACCTACGCGTATCAGCTATTATTATTATTATTATTACTTATTATATTAAACCTTTGTATCATAATAATATATTATATATTTGTATGAAACTACCCAGTGAACAGATACTAATGTAAAAGAATTTTATTTTTTATTAGTTATAATATATTATAGTTTTTAATTTTTTTATGCTCTGTTTTTTTTCCTCTGCTTTTTTATCATATTATTCTCATTTTATCTTCTTTTTTACTGGATGGTTGATACACAGTGCACTGAATCCATATAGTCAATAAGTCAATCGGTGTTTGTTTGTGTGTTGTGGGCTATAACGTTTCCTTTTCTGAAATGTATTATCATATTTACCAAGGACCGTATTGTATACATATTATATATAATAACGTATTCATTCTTCGAATTTGGATTATTTATTGATTACTCTGGATTTGTACCTGAAAATACACACAAATAATACAAGGGTTAATTAAAATGGGATTCGAGTAGATATGTAGAGACACATAAAAACTAGATGTACAAAAGCACAAAAGCAAACAGACGCACATGTGACTAAAAATAGCTCTGGTATGTTTGAAGAAAAAAGTTTGTGTCTATATAGACAACTGTGTAAAAAAGCAAACCTCAAAACCAAAATAGAAATACACTTGAATAAAGGTTTAAAAATAATCAACAACGACTACAGTGAAACGTGTAGTGTGAACTAAAGATACGAAAAAAATTACACGAGATGAATTTTATATATACCTATACACGAGGTTATGCTGTGCAGCATTATAATATGAACTACTGAAACTCGTGTTTATGCATTAATTTACTTGCACGCGGGGTTAAATTATTTAAATAATCGTCTCTGTATATTATAATTCTGTATTCTGCGGTAATGTGCTCAAAAATATAATCGCTAAATAACCTGTTGAGTTTGCATATTATTTGTCTGGATTAGACTGCTTACACGTTTGTTTCTGCTCTTAATCCATTGGCATGTTAACTATACAACAAGGTATGTATATCTTATACGGTACACTCCACATTGTACGTCTTCTATATACGATTAATTAATCCCGGAAGTAAACTTTGGACTACATGTGCGTCTAATAATAATGTGTTGTTATTATGCGTATAGTGTGTGCTTGCATTATAATAGCAACATGTTTGTTTATAATAATATTGTGTTGTGTCGAGTAGTAGAGAAAGTTTAGCTTACAAATGAATTTATTCTCCGGGTTTTTGAGGGATGGCAGTAATTGAGAGTCTTCGAATGTTTGGCTTGTCATACTCCTCCATACTCATAGTTCTCTGCCGCTAAAAATAGTAAAGGGTATTGTTAATTGAGATTGAATCTTTATTCATCATTCATATCAAGTCAGTAGAATAGTTTTATATGCTTCATAACCAATATTGTGTATAATGTATAACATATTACGAAGGATCATTGACCCATTGTAAATCTTACCAATAATTGAGCTGGCGTTTCTTCGGATTCTGAATTACCTGAAAATATTCAAAATATTGAGAGGGGCATTAGATAAGATTTTATGATGTAGAAAGTAAAATTTACTCCCAGAAAATGACTAGTCTGCTATGGATGTAAGTGTACCTCTGATCCTCTCAACTCCGGGCATTGTCACAGAAGTTAACAGCCCCTGGCCTTTGCAGAAGAGAAGGATGCTCTGGGCTACTTTCTCAGGCTGTAGAGAACAAAGAACAAAAATATTGAAAAGAACTTTCATTGTGATGAAAAAACCTCCTTTTTTCATACCTTATCCGTTTTTTTGTAACAAAATTTGTCGATACTTTATCCAACTCACCGCTTCATTTATGACATCACCAACGTCGTCAATTTTCAGGAGTTGTGTTTTTTGCTTGTCCATCATGGTGTGAAGCTGTGCTACACTGGTGCCATAAGATCCCTTTGTTCCAGCCAGGAGCAAGGTGTCGATTTTTAAATTCTTCTCTAGTAAACCTGTTATGTCTTTGCGGCTAGTTTTGTATGAAAAAACACATGAAAGCATTGTAAGAATTTGAAAAGAAATTCATTCTTTTTGTACTCTTATTACTTTCGTTCGTACTGTAAAAGCGGCTTACTTGAGGAAAGCATCAACGTATAGTTTCAAGTTTTTCGGATTGATCGCCGACTTTAACTTGGCTTGATAATCCTGAATGGTCTTTTCTCGATCTTTCATGACCTCGTCATTCTCCAGTTGCTATAAACATGATTTTTAATGTCAAATATTGAACATATAATTAGTTTCACTCCAAATACCTATCGCAAAAGAATCGACTATAGATTTAACTACATCATGTTTTATTTGACCTTCACTTGAACATCTAATAATAAATTAACATAATATGAATACTTATGCATACATATTATGTAAAATAATATGCAAACATACTATCATTATTTCTACTGTTAAAAACTATTGTATTATAGTCATCATCATACGCACATACACAAAATAAACAATGCTACAAAGGTACTAAAAACTAAAAAGAATATGCATTACTTATTTCATTTCATATCGTAAACATTCTTTTGCGTTCCCGAGAGCATTGAAAACGGAAAAAATCAAATAAAAATCGAGAAAGTAAGAGAAAGTTTACAGTAAAAAACAATAAGCTATCGTCTTATGATGTCAAATTAGTCAGAATCACTATATAACTATTTTGACAATATAATATCAACTATAAATTATAACCTATCAGACTAGGTACTAGATATTTATGTATCATCTATTATCGTATAAAAACTTATAGAAAGACTAGGTTGTTAAGTATTTTCTGTACTATTCTAGTCATATTAGTCTATTAAAAACTATTACATAATATACTGTAATCATATTTTAACTTATTTTCGTTTGACGACAAAAAAATGAATTTGAAACAGCATGTCATGAACTATGTTTACATTTTTGAAGAAAAAGTAAATTCTAATTAAGTAACTACTGTTATAAAATTCTAAGTAAAAAAAGTTTGTTTAATGTTTGTCATGCATGTTTAGATTAATAAAAAACGGTTATTTATCTATTCTAGGAGCTAGGAGCTAAAAACATTTACGGTAAAAGAGAGACTATAATATAGCTATATGTACATACATACTGTTACATACAGTAAGAAGGACAAACACAGACACTTTCCTTTGGAGAAAGTACAAATAATGACATTTATTTTAAATTACTGCACTATTAAACTAATGTTAAAACTAATCAAGCACATTCAACTCATATAAATACACTATAAGCTGGCTACATAAAGTGTTAAACAGCATAGTTGATAATGTGTAGCAATAAAAAAGTGTATTGCAGAAAAATAAAGTAGAGTTTGTCAAGCAGTACAGAAGAGGGAGAGTTTGTCAGTGAAACCCCAATGAGAATTGGAGAAAGAAATTCAGTGACCAGTTTCTACACTGGTTACTGAATGGAAAGACAAAGAAACGAGGGGACAAACGACGAAAAAAACTAAATGTTGGTATCAAATAATAACAGAGGAAGTTGAAGGCCAATATGCATAAATATAAAGTATGTTAAGTATAGGAGAGGGTATAGATAAAGAAAATCAATAATAATAAATATATAGTGAAATTTGAGATGGCATAAATTACTTGGTGCTCATGCATTTTGTCTTGTTGTAACTTGCAACGGGTAAGTTTGGACTTATATTATGCTACTTTATTATATAGAAAAGTGCGGTGCAGAGGCCATAGGCAAAAAAGCTTTTTTGCTCTCGTATTCATAGTATAAAATTGGTAACTTCTCCTATTCCTTCGTTTTCTTCTTCGCCGTTTCATGTATAGCCAGGAAGTCTAAAATCCTTTCAATTCAACGTAGATATAATAGGTACGTATATAATACGTGTAAGTAAATGTGTACTGTAATCTGAATATCAGAAAAGTAAAAATTGTCTATAAATGTATGCATGCATTGATCAAGCTTCTGTCTTTATAACTCTTCTAATATGCACTATATATACTGTATGTATAATTTAAAATAGTGACTGTAGCGGAGGCATAATCAGCTCAAATTTATGCGAAATATCGAATATCGAACTGACACTTATATCATATTATATAATTTAACCATAATACCAGATATCTACTTGAGTTTCTGATCGCCATTAGTTCTTTCTCACTTTCTCTATATCTACACAGATCAGACTAGTATCCTTACGATAATATGCACTATGCATTATTCCTAAGCATTTATGATTTATTTATATTTTATGGCAAAGTACATGCGACTCATTTTATCATTAGTAATTTGATACACATATTACACACATACATACTGAATATTGTCTATTTATGTGATGTCTTGAAAACTATAATAATAGAATGACCTCTTTTCATGCCATTTAAATAATACCTCATTAGAACTTTGAACTTATTGTTGTTGGCTAGAAAATGTCACTACGAACAAAATCTCAAATACAGTTTTATATTTAAAGTGACAGCAGAGTAAGCGGTCTTTGTGCCTATGATTCTGTGATTTAAATAGTGAATAGGTAAAGTAAACTTTGAAGTGTATACGCAAATTATGATTTGGGGCAAATCCTTTTTATTTCCTACCTCTACATATATATATGTATATCAATTCCTTCGACATTCAACACTCTACCTATGTATAACTGTAGATTGTAGACCTCACATACATGCTGCACAATTATGGGAACTTTAACTCAATCGGTGCCGCAGAAACTTGGAATCTGAATGAAGATGTAGGAATACATAATACACAATATTAAGTATCTATCAGTACACTTTCAATGTGATGTGAGAGTGTGGAGAAAAGTCTACTCTTGAGTTTTCCAAGCCATTAGGAAAGCAAACAATGTAATATATTTGAAACCTGCTGAGTGTCAGCTCGTAGATTCTTCTTCATTTCACGCCTTCATTCTTTATCTTATATGCAGAGCTGTGTGTGTATAAATGTTTTCACATAGTAAAATTCTTCAACCCTATATATTACATGAATGCACATTGAACCTTTTATATATATTATATATAAATGTGCATACAACCAAACGAGCTTGGAAGTGTACAGTTATATTCTGACAACATTTCTCAATTGGAGCAAATTATTGCCTCTGCCTCTCCTTCTTTCTTCTGTTCTTTGAAATCTAATCCACTGGACGCCAACCCGAGTCCCTTGTGCTTTTCTATGAACATGCATGTAGGATGTAGGGATATAAGTTCTAATAAAATTAACTATTACGAATGAAATCTTTAACAATCTTTGACTAATACTTTTATGATACACGGAAACTAGCTCAAGGAAGATGACATTATGGAAATTTTGAAATCTTAGGTCGACGCTCTTTTCTGTCTTCCCTTTACCTTCTAAGGAACTTTCAACTTTCACTTTTCCTAGACAAATATTTGCATGATGAATTCACTTCTTCAAAATTTATTTTATTACTTTCCCATATCCTGACCTTTTGTATGAAAAACTTGCAGATAAAGTATTATTATTACTCATGCTTCAATTCAAGATGATATTGAAAGGGAAACAAATCAAAAGTAATAAGTTGTTTCACCGCTTAAGAAAACGGCTAAAAAAGCTTTCCTCGATATTTTTCTTTCGCCACACATACATGTTACAATACAAATAATAATTTTTTGCTGAATTTAACTTTGAAGTTTGTGTGATAAATGAATGGGTATAAATATAATCAGAAAGAAAATGCGCAAGTTAATAAGTTTATAACACATAAACTTTATATCCATATCACTCTATCACTACAAGATTGAAAAAAAATGAGAGGAGAAAGTGAATTTTCGGTTCATATTTAGACTTTATGGTTAAGTAAATGGAAAGTTGTACCAAAGTAAAATTTTGACAGTAATAAAACATTTCCAGTTATTTTTGAGGTCGAGGATAATAAATAAATCATTGAACTTGCGTAAGGGGCTGTTTGTAATAAATAGTTGTCACAAACTGAAGGGGGGGGGGACTATGAGCCTGTAATGTTGACTCAAATGTGCCTACATATTAAGAGTGTATGTAGGTATATGTAACAGGATAGCAGGGGGAGTGATAAAATTGCTTATGACCTTTTTAAGAACAACCTCCAATAAACTTTGATCATTTGCATAAAGGATCGGCAAGAAGCTTTTTTTCGCTGACTTTCACTGAACCTGAAATCTGTTTCTCTGTAAATATGTACAAATGGTAAAATATATTCAATGTATAAAAAGCAATAATTGAAAGTAAAAAGTTACGTTTGAGTTGAACTATAATGAGCTCATCTGTCATATGTATGTGTCCATTTTCAGCGCATTCCGATCTACTGAAATATACTGTTCATCAGTAAACAGTAAAGTGAAATTGCACACGAGGTAAAATAATAAATCATAGGATGATAAATATAATAGTATGTAATATGAATGGTAGTTGGTAGTAGGGGTGTAGCAGTGTCGCTTTTCGTCATAAATAATAAAATGTAGTGTGTAAGTAAACGTATAATATAAGGTAATAATAATAACAATAAAATTCAGCAATCTATTGACTAATATTGACTATATAGACAAATTGGACAATGGACAAAAGACATTCTTTTAAAAATGGTTTGGACAAAAAACTAAATTTTCTACAGTGTTTCTAAAACTAATACTCATATTATAATCATAATATTTTTTGAACAATACAAGAATAAATGAATAGTAAAATGGTAAAAAACGTTTTAGAGACAAATATTAGGTATAATAATATGATAAAAAATTTATATATAGATAGTATAGTATTGAAAAAACAAACATGGTCAACTATCGAATATTTTACCTCTTCAAGGTTCTTTTGTGTTGTTCGAGAAAGTGGCGAAGAAGGTGGAATACATGTTCATACACAAAAAGAAGAAAACACGTGTCAGCGCAACATTTTTTCATGAAAGATAGTTAAACATTTATATATGTATGTCAAAATTTCCCCCCATTTGATGTCTACCTAGTAGCTTACCCCAAAGCTTTTGTTTTTATATGTATTACCATTTTATACATATACACATAATGGTGTCATTATTACAAAACGAAGGTATATAGAATACCTTGTACTACGGACGATAAACACTTAACATTGTTAAGGACTTGGACTTTGAAACGAGTGTCATTAACTCCTAAATTAGTAGGCCTAATTGCTAGTATACTTCGTAGGTCGTAGACTTCGATGTCTATATAATGTACTAAGAAATTTAACATGTTTGATAGAAAAATAATTACTGTGATATTATTATTATGTTGTAAAAAGGTGTGATAAAAATAATGATTGAGCAATGAGCTCTCTCTACGAGATATTATACGAATATACAGTAAAAACTCAATTCAACAACCGGGCGCTTATTTTGCACTTTCTCTATCTCCTTTGATAGAGAAAGAAGGGCGTTGAATCAAGTTTTATTGCACACACAAACAAAATCTTTCCATCATAAAAGCTCCTGTCTTTCTTGTATATATAGCTGATCTAGGCTCAAAAATTATGTACAAAAATTCAAAAATCAAAAATGTAGTGTGAACATCAAAATAGCAGCTGTCAAAAAGTAACTATATTCCTGATCTCAAAATTTTAACTTGTTTCTTAAACCAACAACAGAGCGATTGCGGCAAATGCCAAGATAGTATTAAGGTTTACACACCAACATAAAACACCAATATAGAAAGGGCATGCTGTTATAGAGTTTTAAGAAATCAAAGAAATGATAGTTATTGTAAGTTCAAATGGTACGTTACCTTTGTATAAGATATTATAAGAGTATAATAAACTTATTTGAAAGTAAACTTAAATAAATAAGTTACCCACAAAATACCCACAAAAAATATTTGTTATAGTTCGTGCAAGACAATTAACGATATTTATCGAAAAAAATAACGACATCAACATCAACACCGACGTCAAAAAACCCCGAACAAAGTAATTATATTATAATTATGGACAATAATATCATATATAAAGCTCGAAAGTAATAAAGAAGAAACCCCCCAAAACATGATTAACATGTACTGTATAATCATAATCATATATGCAAAATGTACAATAATTATAAACTAAAAGATGTTCCTGCTTTTTTTTACAGAAACGTCTTCATTTAAACCTGAAACTGTAAAAAACATCAAAACTTTATGCAGAATATTAGCAGTGCTGTTTCAAAAATTTGCTGCATATACTTAGATAAAATTCTCACGTTACAACATCAATTAGTTGACAACTTTTCATTTGAATGTTTAAGCTAATCAAGTAAAAAAATAGCCGTCATCCTATTATATACTTAACAACAAAGTAACCTGACATTTATTTTATGTATATCACTGATTTTAACCCACGTCGTATCATCAATAATCGAATGAGATAACAGCAAATCATCCTTCTGGTTTTTTCAGAAAAACCAACAAATACACATTTGGACTTCAAGTATTTGATTAGGTATTTGCATTCCTTTATTGTTCGTAAGATTTCTTGAGCTCGTGAAGTTTTATTTTCCAGAACAAGGAAAAATAAACTTCAGTTTGCTACGCATAAGATTCTTCATCTTACCTGAAAAATGTGGGGTACATAATCGCATTGAAAACGAGAGCATTTGTAGTTATAGTTAATGCTGAAAATATTGCATTTTCAGCATATATTACTTGTGGAGTAGAAATTTTGTAGAAACCTCCCATCAGTGCAAGTACATAATACTCTGCATAAAAAAGATTATGATGGCACTAATATATTATAATACGGAGAGGACACGGAAAATAATTAATATCCGTCAAAACTGGGAGACGGATATGCAGCTTGAAATTTCTCCGACCATTGAATTACATAATAATATTGCATATTACGGTATTAATATGATACATCGAAATAAAAGGAGAATAATGTTATAGTGTATGGGGAAACTGAAGCATGAGCAAGATAAATTTTGAGCCTTTTATACTCTTTCCCCGCCTTTCTCTTGCCACACGTGGTTTAGCAAACCTTCACATATACTATAGTAAACTGAGAACTGATATCGTGTATATATATTATGTTGGGAGATTGACGAGCTCTCTTTGAATCTTTTCTCTATTTCTTTCCATTATTTTTTGCAACACTGCATTGCCCGTTCCGCATTGCATTGGATCGGGAATTGAATGAGCAAAAAATGATGAGATTTTATTCTAGAGGAAAAAGGAAAAAATGGAGTCTGAAATCTCACGACTGAAAGTGAACTGACGGCTTCTTCTTTTTCCTATTTTCCCTTTCCCCCTGATGTGTACAAACTATACACTCACGAACCAGATAATATAATTTGACATGCAATGTCGGTTATCTCACTCGAGTATTTTCTAACGACGACGCGGAGAGGCGAAGACGATGTGCATGCATTCAATCGCCTGCGAAACAATATTATACGATATAGCACAACTTCTACGTGTGATACTTATTTTATGTATAGTAAATTTAAGGAGAGAGACAATCAAACTGTTCTTTTTTTTTGGCGTTTTTTACTTTTTCATAAATTAAAATAAAATGAAGGCTAAAATCAAAAATGTTCTCTGAGATTATTGTAGAGCAAAAAATTCTGGTTCTAATGATATATGACACAAGTTTGTCGGATGATCACCGTTTTCTCCATTCTTCGTTTTCCGGGAAAT
>JAQIVE010005934.1:0-12167 GCA_034698285.1 Sminthurinus bimaculatus | reverse complement strand
GTGATTATGTATGAAAAAATCTCAACTTCGTAAAAAAACATTTTGTTGGCCAGAACTGTCACGTCTTCCTCATATGTGTAGTAATATGTGTAATGTGTACCTATACATGAATATAGAAATACTTATCCTTCTCTTGCTGCCCGCTCTTTCCTTCCCTGATGCTTTGATTTGGTTTTGCTTTGTGTGCTACAAATTAATAAAAGAACGGAAACGTCTACTTGTTGCATCTCAGCCTGTACATATCTGTTTGTATTTATTCATCCCACTTTGTGCTCAGGCAAAGTAAGCTTTAAGCTTCATAACAAGCGCCTAAAGCTTAATATTGATGTAAATAATCTATGTATTGATTCCGTTTATGTGATGACGATATGTTTGCCTTTGCTGCCTGAGTTTTTACACTCTTGTCTACAGGTGAGTGGACATTAATGTAGTATTGTCACAACGTACTACAGATATGTACTTAGGTTGTGCCCATGATATCCATGCTCAATGTATCTATGTATGTATAAAGAAAGTATAATATATAATATTACACATAGTTCAAAGAGCTATGTAAAACATTGCTATTGTACAAAATGAACATGTAGGATACTTTTAGACCAGCCATAAAACATTTTTGTCGCTCTTGATGAGTTGACACAAATAAAATGCACAAAGAAAAAATAAATTGGTTTCAGAATGAAGATTAAAACAAGAAAAAGAAGAAGACTCTCCCATTCTCTCTCTCTCTCTCACTTTATCTCCGTCTTTTGAGTATATTTGTATTTCTTTATTTATTATTTATATATTTTTGCACATCAATCAATCAATCAATCAATCAATGGTTTATTTGCGTGTTTGGGTTTTAACAAAGTTGTTTTTTACAAAACCGGACACGGACGAAAGATACAAGTTAAAAATGCTTAACTAGCGATACTTAACTAGTGATTACGTTTTTCAAGTAGGTGTTCTCTTAATCTTATGTCGAAACCTTTGTCTTTTTCGGGCCCACCACTCTGTATTTTTTCGGGCAACTCATTCCATAATTGTGTAACTGTGTAAGTATACGATTTTTTGCCGTATGGGCCTACCGTTATAAAGTGATCAACGTTTAGAGTTTTTCTCAAATTTCTGTCTGTTCTTTCTGATCGGTTTTTTATTTCGTTGATGAATAACTGTTTAATTTGATGGGGATCTTCGTCAGGCTGCAGGCGACAATTTAGATAGTAGAATTTTAGTTGGTACAGTTGTCGTCGCTCATCAAATAACAGCCAGTTCATTTGTTCGAGAATATCACTCTTTGATTTATGTGGCGTCTCCTTATTGTGGAATACCTTGTCATAGATTTTAAATATTATCTCGTCTATTTTAGTCTTATTTGAGCAACAAATGTTTCCCCACGTCTCTGTACAGTAATCAATGGTCGACAATATAAGACTATCAACGAATATTGCAAGGTATTTAGAGGGGTATCTGTATTATATCAGTAATTAAAGATCCCCAAACTACAGTTTACCATCGAGTCCACATTTTTTTCGCCAAAGATTTTATTTGTACAGCTGAAATGCATATAACTCATAACCTTTTAAGTCACATAAAGTAGCATGGAGTGAATCCATGAATATTTTGTTTAGTTTGTCCAACCTGAAAAAGACGAGAAAATTTGTTTCGGAATTTTAAAATTCACAACTCAGAGCTACACGTTGCTCACGGAGTCTAGTTTAAAAATATAATGTAATTCATTCACAGAAGCACGAGAAGCACTTTTGCACACTCCGTCTTCATATTGTAGATACATGGATGAATGTGAATGTATAGACGTTGAATATCAAATTGTGAGAAAGTTCAACCAAAAGCTTTCACTCCCGCATCAAGTACGTCGAAACTACTTGGCTTTCCTTCCAAGATTTTTCTCTCCATGCAGATATACAGACAAATACGTGAATCCACCATATTTCTCCAGATATTTCTCCAGATATTTCTCCAGAGAGCCTTAAGAAATGTGGAATATTTGTGTTAAAGACGAAGAAAAGGAGAAGCAGCAACACAAAAACCGAATTTCTCTGTTACTCCTAGGTCGCCCGATACATTACCCACATGAAGATTCTTTGTTATCTACAAGCATTCGTCCAGTATAAGATACACAATATAAAAAAGGCAGATAGCTAGTACGAACTATTGAACCGTGGTGACTACAATAGAATGTTGATATGCATTCTTCTTTTTTATAGAATTCCTCAGGAGCCTTCAGTATAAATGAGTTCAGCTCAAAATCGCATACAATTTCACTTTGGTTCATATATTGTAGTCTCCACTATATACTCAATACTCAAGGTATATGATAAATAGCACTATTTGAAACCTTAACGACACTATGCTATTTCATATTTTTTTCTCCCCATGTCCCCAATAATAATACAATATAAAATACCCTTGATCAATTTTGGATTTAACTGTTTCCATGGTAACGAGTTTAAAAGCTAAAATTAGAACTGACTGGCTATGTGACTTCCGCGTAAAACCAGTAAAATCCAACTCACACCCGAGTAGGCAGAATACAAGTAAAGTACAACGTGTTGCACATATATTGCATTAAACCCAATCAAAATAAAATGTTCTGGCAGCTCATATTTTTCAAAAAGCATTCCTATCGAATCCCTTGGTCTACTTTTTTATGCGATAGTTGTAGCTATTGTAGCTATTCGTTAAATGCAAAAGCTTTAATAGGTAAACTTAGCTATGAATACGCATTGTTTGATTGTTTGTGTATTTATTTCCGTGTCAAAATTCAATTCAGTACAAATGTATCGGCTTTACATAAATATTCACACCAATTTAAAAAAACCCCAATTAGCAAAAACAAAACCATAAGTATAACAATTTACATTAGGGTTGCAGAAACATTTTTCGTTTTTTCTGCTATTTACAAGATAAATGCATAAATCATCATTGAATTTAGTATTTGAGAGTTTTAAGTCCAGTAATTGTGTAGGTAAGTTACTCCATATTTTGATAGCATTATGTTTAATCCTTTTTTACATATTGATTGTGCTGCTTAAAACTAGCATTTGTGTTAAGTATGACACCTATTTCAAGTATGACAAGGATTTAAAAGTATATATACTCGTTCATGTCATAACCACTACAACATAAACTTAGAGAACTATCAGCATTATCATTAGCTTGGTGAAACAGTATGAATTTTGTGTTTCCAAAGTTAATATACATAATATTATAGTCATAAACCATGTGTCAGACTTCAGCAGATTATTTTGAATAATATGTAAAGACGAGAATATTAAATATACATCAACACTATGGTGAATGTTAAAGGAAAATTTGTTGCTATATATTTATGGTGTGGTGTACTTATAATACAAATGGAAACTAGCAACTAGTCGTGTTTACTTATTTTACCATAAAAAATGACTCAACTATTCATCTTTTCATTTTCACCGTTTCTAACTCGGTTGCAGAACTTGAGAGAAGAACAAAGACTTTACATGGAACGTGGAAATGTATGTGTATAACTTGTTCAAAAACTTATCTTTATTTAATATCCTTTTAAATCATTGAATATGATGTTCCTCCGTACATGAGCGAGGAGTTCGAGACGCGGTAAATAGAAACGGTATCATCAAGAAAGGGAGTGCCAAGAAAAGATGAGTAAAATAACTATGCTCCCGAAACAAATTACAAAGTTCGAGGTGCGTATAATAGAGTTGCAATTGTAAGACTTCCCATTTATATCCATCCACTGCTATACAAGTCGAAAACAAAGTCGAAAGGACTAAGCAGCAGCAGTGACAAAGATAGAAACGATGCTGCTAGTGGAAGTCATTTTAATTAAAATGGATTTTTTTCGAAAAAAATGTATACAGAACAAAAGAAATATAACAAAACTAGAGGATGGACAATAAATGAAAAATAAATTAAAGTGGAAGAAATTAATCCAAGTTTTAAACTTTATACTGGTGGCTTGTAATTACATTTTGTGGGCCAGCTTTACTTTTACTTTCACGTTTCTATGTGTGATAGGAAAAGGAAGGAGAATAAATAGAAGAGGTTTTTCCAACCTAAGACTACATACGTAGAAACAAGTAAGGAGAAAGAGATAAATAGAAAGAGGAAGAAAATCTTTCATACTTAGTTGGTTCTTCTTCTCCTGTTTCTTGTTCGTCTTCTTTTATTTCTCTCCTCCTCCTTATTCGCTCCTTTTCCTTTACCATTCGATGAAAAACGATTTTATCAACAATGTCCATGGGACAAGGGAACAGGAGAAAGAGAACTCGAACTAAGGCTGGTCATGAACTCAATCCAAGGTTCTCAATATCTCCGTATATTATGTGCATACGTCCATACTACATAATACGTATAACATCCGAGAGGCCAAGAAAAAAAACGAAGAAAGCAACCAGATAAGAGACCGTAAAGAAAATCCAATGCGGGTAAAAGACATAGTCGAAACCCCATGAGCTCCAAACCATGACCATATCAACTCACATGTGTTGTCACACCAACTTTAAAAGTTCCTCTATGTATACATACGGTACACTAACAAGTAAGTACTTGTAGTCGCCTGCTCCTACTAACATAGACCAAAAATGTTTCAGAGGAAAAAAGCAGTACCAGTAGAGAACGTAAAATCTCGTCTATAGGGTTCACTTGCCGCAATGTCTTTTTATTGCACCACATATACATACAGGACATCCATACGAACGTATATATACAATATGTACAAAAGATATACATGTCGACCTACCAGTAACTTTCATAACTTTGAAGAAAAACTAAAGATAGACCAAGTAATCCAGTTTTTTTATAGAATTCACAGTGCAGTTAGTCGATTTGGAGACAGGCAAACTCCTACAAAAATGAGTGGCCACAGCAGTCGAAACCAACCATGACAATTCACACCACTATCGTTCCTATGGTACAGGCCAACTCGAAATTCAACTTGGGTCGAGCAACTTCATCTTAATCAAACTTTTATTGGCCCCAGAAAGAATTCTCAACATGTCTTGCAATGTCATGCTTTCAAACCTATGTATGTAACTTATGTATTATGTACAATGTACATCCATGTGTACATACAAATGTTAAAGAGTTAAAAACCGGCGCTGCTTTCCCAGCTAAAACCAGAATGCAACCCTAATCGCAGATTTAGTTTTGATTGTACTGAAGCAATACGCAGAGCCTCCATTGTCCATCCATCATAACTTTTGCTACCATTATTAAAAGGATGAGACGTCAGAGAAAAGAGGGAGATAAAGCAGCAAAAAATCCATGAAATATTTATAGCAGGTACCGAATGCCAACGTTCAAGATTTTTACTATGTTACGTGAACAGAATATACAGCCACAAATCGATTGTTTTGATTTGTCCGCACTACTTACACAAAACAATAAACAAACAAGACTATTTTATATATAAGTACTAAATTTCCATAATTTGACAAAGATTTATGAAAAGCCTTAAACCTGTTATCATTGTTATCGTGTTCAAAGAAAGAAGAGAAGGATTACGAATAGGAAAATATACAGAGTAATATCTACTTACTATTTAATTAATTCAGAATTCCTTTTAAAAATATTTCGAGTCAGTCAGCAGCATCTGTTGGGAGCACTGGGAGTACTTTGCCTATCCGAGCATGCAAACCCTAAATTTTACTTTCTCCCACACGCACGGCGGCAGCAGAGATTTCTCTCTCCATTCCGTTCAACGTTTCCCTTCTTTTACAACTGTGTGTTCATATGACCAAAATGAAACTAATAGTACAGTACAACTACTCGTCGAACATAAATATTTACCTACAATTTCCGAGTATCCCCGAACAAAACCGAGTGGTAAACCTGTGCATTTTGAGTCGTTAAGAAGCCGGGAAAAACAGCTCAGCTTCATCGCATCGTATTGCATGCATGTCATCAAATGTATACCGTAAGTGAAAGCACAATACATAAAAATAAAACATTTACCCCCGAACAAAATACAAAAACAGCAACTAAACTTCCAACCACGACTATATCTATCTACAGCTATATATAGCTGCAATATTTTTGGGATATGCATATGTCAAACAAACACGTGCAAAGAAGGGTTAAACAATGTTGTACACATATTATATTGTGGGTATAGCTGAGTATACACCAAGTTCTTCCCTCCGTCCCAACTGAAATACAGGTATTTGTCCAAACTAGGGACTTGTTTTGTGATAATACTCGTGAAAAAAGTGCAAATACAAACATATACCTCTTTTTTAAAGTGAAATCCGATATTTTGAGAACTAGGAGTTGAATCCATTTGAAGGGTTCGAGTCTACACTTACAACTCATGTACATATTCCACACGTAGGATTCTTCATGGGCATTGCATTTGTACATTTTTACAAGTAACTAGTATTACTACTGGCTGTAAGTTAGTGTAACTCATACACCCTTAGCTAAATACACACAGGTTTAGTTAGTTATTATTAAGTTTAAATGGCGTCAAATGGCACCTGACGTCACCGAAAGAAAATTTAGCGTCCCCGTGTATTTTATATAACCTTCAAATCATTTTAAGTCATCGTTTTATTCTTTCAGTAGTTTCAGTAATAGTTACTGTATGTTATAGAGAAAAAATAATTGTTTTCTGTTTTACACTGAAAAAGTATACAAACTCATTCACGCTGATTATTTATTAGGCATAGTTCTGTGTTTTTTGTATTTTATTTTATTTGTATATATTATGCACATCTCTTTTCATATAAGTCGCCTTTTATTTTTTATCATATATTATGTACATAAAAATGATACTGTACAGAAACATATTTTCACAATAGATAATAATATTTTGATTTTTTTACAACTCACCCCCTGCCGTCGCCTGTCAGTATTCATTAAGATGAGGAAATTATCTTTGGAAAATTTAATCATGTCAGCTTTCAATCTTTTCAGCGTTAACCCTTTTCGGTTTAGCTCAACATGTCGAGACATAACATGCAGCATGACACTTGAACCTTAATTTTCAAAAATTGGTGTTCTGTTCCCCTAATCAAATTATTATTAGCTGCACCATGGCCATCATCAGTCTGACAAACTGTTAGTACACCATGCGACTTCACTTTTCGTGAAGAGGACGACTAGGGTAAATATGTTTATACACTTCCTAACGACATCATTTTAGTACATAATCCGATTAAAACACATGCCTGATTATTATCTAACGATTTTCCTATATGAATACTAAGGTTGCAGCAAATAAAGTTTAGTACGGGAGAAAAATGTTGCTAAAAAGCTTCAAGCTTTCACCTGAACTTATGAAGTCGTTGTACAGGCTTCGTACATTATAGTTAGTGTGCTTATGGAAAAACTCTTTTTTTTGGCAGGGAAGCTTTCTCCTTGAGTAATTACTTTATGACATAATAATCTGTAATCTGGCCAACCAACATAAAGTCTAAAACGAACAAAAGGCATGAAAACGACATTGAAATGAAACAATTTAACACGTCAATGGTGTAAAAACAATGCAGCACTGATTTTGTATGACCAAAAATAAATAAAAAACGTCTATTATTTTTTGGCATACAATCAGAGGTAACTGCCATAAGAAAGCAAACATTAATACAAAGCATAAAATTTTAAGGTAATGCCCTGACGGACATATATAAAAGTAGCAGTAAAAACTTTTGGGTATACATGCGTGTTGTGTTGTATGTGTACTATTTCTACATTCCCATCTTGTTTCGTGACTGACTTTTATGCACGTGTAGGCTATAAAGTAGATTTTATTAATCAACTTAAAATTTTTACAACTTTTAAAATGGATGCTTACGATACCCCCAAAGCTAAATTTTTGTACAGATTTAATAAATCTTAATTTCAAACAGCTTAGCGTATTTTATTTTATAACATTTTAATTTTAAAGGATATGAAACTTAAATTATTTCACAAAGAGCTGCCGGATACATATCCGGATTAATAAAGCAATAACAATGAAAGCTAAGGATGATAGTTAAAAAATTTTAGTTGCATGAGTACCTAAGAGTAGGACCAATCCGAATTATGAGAAACTTGCTTTTGAGACGTCTCAGCAGAAATTGCATACCTATGTAATGCCCCTAGTAACGTGGTAATAATAACATATGAATATCTGTTTTCTTAATCGCGTGTACCCTTTAGTTACCATGGTCACTCATTGTACTCGTTGCGATTAAGAAAACAGCTATTCATAACGCAGCTATGCTTAAAACACGGTAAATTAAGCATCTAAAGACAAATGTGGATCTCTGAGATCTGAGGAGTATCCGGCCCTTTTTTATTCGATTGCAGCCGTAAGTGCATACTTATGCCAATATGTAAACAAATGAAGCTCCAAGGGAATCAGACAACCCGTTTGCCAAAAACTGTGAACAGATGGGCAGACATACAACCCAATCAAATAAGTGGAGCTGACTTAGCTCGCTCCCTGTTTGTAGGCCTAAACTTTTCCTAAACCTTAGCTCTTGAACTTGCAAATTTCGAAATTTAATCTTTTTAAACCTATCTCTATAGCTGGTGGATCTATTTCTCGATCTCTTTCCAAGTAAGCAAAAGGATACAAATTTCGAGGCTACACACATACCGTAAATGCGATATGTGTGTAGCCGTACCTTGAATTGTGCGGCATCATTCAGTAGTGATGCACTTCGAATAGTACGTCGCGAACAAAGTGAAAGGAACTGTTTAGTGCTGCATGAATTTTCCATTTGAAATGCATGCTATGGGCTTGTTTTGAATAGTGCTGCACTTTGAATTGTCCGTCGGCGCGAATTCAAAATGAAAACCGTAGTCCGGCAGCAGCACAATTCAAACAGATACGGTACATGATGATTCTGGACTCTAATAGCCGTAATCGGTAATCGTAACCCTCTAGATCGTGTTCACCTCCTAATTAGACATTTCTTTCAAAGTCTGCACATGCATTACTTAATTACTTTGAAACATAAACCCTGGAACAAATCTAACATGCTGTATGCTTGCATGAATTATAGCTTGGGCCACTGCAAATTTTCTGCGATCAGTATTACCCTCAGATTACATAATTTATATAAAACGTGCATCAAACGTGGCATTGAACAGGCATCAAGTAAAAATTCCCACCCTACATTACCCTAACCTGAGTGAATTATATACCCGGAAGGTCAAAAAGGCCAATATGGTCGAAAATTCAAATTACAGTAAAGTCTATACAACATGTATATACGAAATACGAATGCAGAGCTAAGCAAAAATGCTTTGAAAATATAAAAATACCAGTGTTTTCCTATTCTTACTGTAATAATACACTATATAATTGAACATGCAAATCTAACATTTGAATTTCGTAAATTGGATAAATTGATTATTCCATGAACATTTTGTTTAAAAAATCGTATGGTTTATTACTAAAGGTGTTGTAAGCTATGGTGCATCTACCTCTATATACTTACTTTCTATATAATAGATGCATTGCCTCTATGTGTATCCTTACAATACAGTTTTTTTCAGCGCCCTTTCCTCTACCTCGAAAGTAAACTGGAGGGTTTCACCATCGGATGCATGACCCATGACAATATTGCATGTACTATGTACCGCCAATGCATCCACGTTTTCCTTTCCCAACTTTTACTTTAATAATACACCTACCTACTACCTACTTAAATACTATTCATTCGAAGAAAACTAGTAATAAAACATTACAAAGTATAAAATATGCTAGCAACATTAGTTTACGAACGCAAAGAGAACAAACCTATATACTCTGATTGTGAGACAATCCCCATGTATGAATGTGTACCATGAATGTTTTATATAATATTTTTATGCACATATACACATTTACATACGTACATATACGCACGACTACTTCAAACTTTGTCACAACTTGTGTATAAATTTGAATACAGGATTGCAATCCCCCTTAACTCTTAACCCACGAACTCACGGTGATGAAATTGAAAACCTTGTAGAGTATAATGTTCTTGTTCACATGGTTAATATTTTTTGCAAAGCCTCATACATTACATTGTGATTTTCTTTTACTATAAACACATAAGTGAGGAAAGCAGTCCTACCCTTCCAAGATAATACAAGAAATAAAACAAATACACAAAAAATGTATGCGTATACATTTTATTCTTACCGATGCACGTCTTTGCAAAAATTACAATTTTAATGGGGGGGGGGGCATTGAGCAATGTACGACAATGCACTTGTTACACAAGGTTCGTCGACTAAAGAATCGACAAACCTTGCTTATTAAGTACATTTGTGTAGATGTAGATTTTTTTACCATGGAAAAATCTACAAGTGCACCCCCATATGAATTTTTTCAGTTATTCTAAAACGTTTTCCACAAACAAAACTCATTTATGAAGCTTGTTTATCGATGCATTGTCTTCTCTATTGAGCCTTCTAGGGTTAAATGATACAGTAACCGTTTTACGGTTTAGGCGTTTAAGTAGGCTTGAATTTAATTTAAAATACAATGTAGCGCAGAACCAAAGGCAAGGGAAACATGGTTGTACATGATATAAGTACAACATACAACTGATATCTTGTCATAATAAGTTATTATCAATTACTACTCTAACGATATGCTATTGTAATGTTATACCTACAACTGACGAAGGAAAAAAGTTGTTAATAATAATTATGTTACGATGTTATACATTATACATGCTGGGAAATGATGTTAAAGCATAATAATAATATTACGGCTATTATTAAAGTTGTATCAAAATGAAACCCGGAAAACTTTTACCAAACTTATTTCAAAGTTAACTTTGTTCATTAGAACAATGATGTCCATCACAAAACACTCTTATAGCTTTAACTTATTACATAGACAGTTTCGTATTTTAAATTTGGCTTCTCATTGGCAAAGAAAATTTGATTTTGTTTTCCTAAATGAAGGCAAGAATGATGAACGGCCCTAAAACTGCGTTAGGCATCCCCGAGATTCAGTTGTTAACGAAAAAGAAAATTGTGCACGATATAAAATTTTTTAGAATGATGTGTCTTTATTTATCATCACTGTTAATTTTGACTTTCTTAATATTATATTATTATATATCAATCAATAAACAAATTTCCCAGATGAATAAGCGCGTATCTCGGCTTTCGTTTAGTTAGCATTAATTAACCATGGTAACAACATTGGAGTTATTCATCTTGGAAATTCATTCATCATCATTCTGAACAACAGAAAATAATAAAATTTACGCCTTATCAAATCTCATGAAAATTTGATTTAAGTTAAAAAGATGTTCGACCAAAATCGCGTCAAAATTTCATGAAATGTGTTGACAAGATTTTTTTCTAAGGGGTAGTGAAAAATCTCCAACATACATAATATATGAAATTACACAAACATAAACATGATATAATGAGTAAGTCCTGCATATACACAATAATAATAATTATAATGTATCATAATTATTAATAAATTTTAAATAAATAATAATTAATAATTATTATAAATAAATTTTCTCGCCATCTTCTCGATAATTACGAATATAATATTTACTTTTTTGTGTAAATACATACAAAAAAACTAGTCAAAGGTGTCTCATCACTCATTATTAGTTATTATTATCAAGAACTGATTTAATAACCTGTATACTAACAATAAAATCTATTTGCCTTTTTTTCATTCCTAATTCACATTAGGCTATGTATGTACACACTATCTAAACTGTATTTTACTACTTATTTAATTACAGTAAATGCATGTTTTATTATTTACACTTTCGTTATAATTCAAATCCCAAAAAGTCCACGAATAATTTTAGCTTTTAGCAATATCTTCTGATGAAATAGAGACGTTAACTTGGATTTGAAGGCCAACTTTATTTCTTCTTCAAAGAATGTGTATTTACATTTAATATGAATTAAAAGTAGGTCGTGATTATTATTACCGGAAAAGACGAATAAATTCCTAAGGCACAAAAAAAGTGGAAACTATTCATCTCATATTTTGAACGATGTTGCTCATTCATCAACAAGCATGTATAACAATTAACCTTTTCATTGCGAGGTATTTTTAGAAGAAAAATAAAGAAAAAAGCCCTTTATATAAACTATAGGAGTTTCCATAGGAAAATTCGTAGCATATACCGGGTGACCTGTATAGAACTGACGCTTTTCAATGTTTTTTACATGCAAAAACGTCAGTTCTATACAGGTCA
>JAQIVE010005933.1:0-12167 GCA_034698285.1 Sminthurinus bimaculatus | reverse complement strand
ACCTCAACTAACTAGAGCTGATTGAACTCCATTAGCAAACTAGTTGCAAACGGTTAGATGTGGGACATGAAAACATTAAAAAATGTACTTATATTATACTATATATGTACTGTTTCAACATTTTGAAACTGATACCCTCGTCTTCTGTTTTTTGTTTATTTACGTACATAACCATAAAAAGGACAGAACAAAGTTTGATACATAGTCAAGTTCAACTGGACAAAATATGACGAATTAACTTGATGTTTTATGTATCTATATGGCATGGACGTTCGTTTTAAGTGACGCTCATCAGGACTTGATGAATAAATTAATTTATCCCGTTTTGGCTCTTTTTTTGCATTCTCTCTCTCTCTCTCATTTTGAGATTTGAGGACTAGTTAAATGCTATGTACAATATACATAGATTGTATTAATATATCTATTAAATAGATGCTCACTGCTCAATTCTCATCTCATGTATTTAAATGTAATGGTCGATACTAACTGCTGCGGACTGCACTTTTGAGCGTTGCTTGAAACTCGAAGCTTCGAGATGTCTCAAATCTCAAACGGAGACTAAAAAAGTAAAGAGACGAGAAGGAAAAGGCCATAATTTTTTCTCGTCTCAATTTCAAAGAGTTTGTTAGTACACTCTGTACATACAATAAACTGACAACAGATATTATATGTATGTAATATGTACATTTGAGCCTGTATTATACATGATATATTGGAAAAATTATGGGAAATGCAAGTCAGCTTTATGATTTGCGATCTATCTGTGAGTATTGAGTATTTTGTGCATGGATTTTGAACTTTAAGCAAGTAAATTTGAGCCTCGGGTTTAAGGTTACTCACAGTAGATATATAATATATAGTCAAAGTTCATAACTAGTAATACTAACTGTATGTTTTTAACACTGCAATTTTACTGCGTGCTCACTAGTAAAAAGTAGAAACTAAAAAGGCAGTTATTCACTTTTGTATGTATCTTATATAAGTAAGTTGCTACTTTTCTATCCTATTTTTATGTACTTTGTGTGAGGAACTTTAGTTTCATTTACGACTTTGAATTTGGAGAGTTTAGTTAATTTGGCCATAATAAACGATAGTAAATATATAAAATAAAATACATTTAAGCACAATGATGTTGGACAGACTAAATTCAACTATTTATTGTAGAAATTATACAAGAGCACATTACACACATGCATATTATATGTATTATAAAGAGGAAATTTAAAAAACCTAGATGATGAGAGATGTTGATTTAAATGCGAGAAAAAAGTTGAGATAAATCCTGTTAAACACAGCATGAATGACTGGTGATGCCTCATCACTATTTTTGTTTTCCTCTCAACTGGTCAAGTATCGACAATAATAATAAAAAATAATAATATCATCATGACCAGCATGCTCTTCATACATATAATAACAACTTGATTAGCATAATGACCATTCCTCACATTAAACACGTCAAACGTTTTCTGAATGGTCTGAATTATGTATTTTTCCTGTCAATTCCCTTGATTTTTTTGTGCATTTCAATCTTCATCTCCCCTGAACTTGCACTTGGGTCGACGTTGAAGGACGCGAGAAAAGAAATAAATTAAAATAATGTTGTGTGTTGTGTATAACTATAATATGTTGCAAGCTTGCAATTTTAAATATTATTTGTATGCTTCAGTGTTGAAAACAACATGCAAAAACTACAAAATTCCTAATGTACGAATTTTTCTTTTATTTTTTTTTGCAGAGATGGTACTCACTGAGGATGCAGAGTTGGAGAAGAGATCAGGGATTAAATCCAAGAGGTGGACGAATTTGCTAGAGTATTTACGAAAGAAATATAATAATCTTACTTTAATAAATACTATGTATATTAACTGCATTATTATTTTTAAGGTTTTTAGATGTTACATTTATATTATATTATTATACTATCCTGCTGATCGTTAATGTACCTTTACATCTCTATAAAAAAACTAAATGATGTATATGAATTATTGTTATTGCCTCTTGTTCTATTGTTGAAACTTGTAAAAAATGATAATTTCAATTGTTACTTTTATAGCAATTTTATTATTTAAAAAATTTAAAATTACATGTACACTTCTTGCTAAAAACCTGAACCATCAGCCATCAGCGTCAAAAAATAATGTTCAGCCATTCACATTCACAAGAATCAAACTTTTTCTTTGTTTTTAAAAAAGTAAAAGCAAGTCAGATACTTAATATATGAATAAGTACAGAGTACAGAGGTCAGAGACAAATTTAGCGAAAAAAATTTGCGATACTGTAAACAAAATAAAATGTGTATGACGACAACATTCAATATTATGACGACGAAGAAGAATGAAAAGAATAAGAAAACAAATTGAAATCAGCGTGATGACGATAATATTGCTGATAAACGTGGTTAGAACTCTTCAAGAGCAGTTGCTGTTTACATTTAAAAAATGAAGTTGTACATACTTAAGTAAGTATAAGTACATTAGTGAATTTATCTGCTTGGCTTTTTACATGTGTGTGTACTACACACACTGTGTAAATGTAAATACTATAATATGAGTTCATGTGAACCGTCCATTTGCATATCTTTGAATCCTCAAGACATTCGTCAGTAATAAATAAATATTATATGAAATGGAAGTGCAACCTAGTCCAACATAAATATGTATGTATGTATAATATATACTTAATACTTAATGTATTTATGTTTATTCGTCTTCATCTTACAATTATATTATTATACTTACTAGCAGTTCCTGCACAAATCCAAGCTTAGACAGCTTCAAGTTGCATATGTACTGCGTATACATATAGGTAATAAGTAAATAATATAATGTACCTATAAAATATTATACAAACTCTCTTTCTTCTTTTAGGGATATGAGAAATTTATGCCACTATTTGTATAATTTGACCGTTTAGAATCCTCTTTAAATTCGCCTTTCTATGGTAATCACGGAATTATTAATAATTTGTTGAATGTTATAAGTTATAAGTAAAATGTATAGTGTATAGTGTGCAGAAAACAAAAAACTTCCTAAATGATATGACACGCTATTTACTTAGACAGTGTGTATGTATGGAATTTGTAAATAATGAGACAAAAAAGTATTAAAGCGAATAAAGAAAAAGAAAAAAATAAACTTTACTCTGATTCGAATTTCGAATCTGCATGCAGAAATTTATTTTGTCCTGTTTTTGAGCAGGGTCATATAATGTAAAACGCTTAAATTAATAATTCTGACATTATAGTATGATATTTAAGTAAGTACAAGCTTAAAGTTGAGGCAGCTTTTGAGACAAATTTTCCATCTTCAGTAAATTCAGCGGTTGCGCTCTTATACATACATATGATTTACAATTAAATCCTCTTGAAAGGATTAAAGTAATTATATGTAACTGTATACACACTTACATGTTTACTTGCTAAAATGTGTCACAGACCTTGTGCGACTTTTTGACCAACGGAAGTTTGACATCAAAAGATCTTTTACAAGAAGCCAATAATACAGATTATTTTAGTGTACTCATTTTCCTTGTTCCGTTTTCTCTTTTTATCAATCCTCCGATTGGGTCAAGATTTGCAATTTTTTTTATTTGGATCCATAACAGAATGTGCGAATTCATGTAAGTACTTAAGTAACATGCTTTATAATTTCGCTATCTTTTATAGTTTCAAAAAGCTTCAAGTGGCACACGTTGCATACTATTTTTCATTTTAGTATCATATTATGGATTATGGATTGAAAAATTAAAACTTGATGAGGTTTGCATGTAAATATGCATTAATCTCATCTTTTCATACATTTGAATTTTGAAACTGAATTAAGTATACTAATTTATTATTTCTCTTGCCAAGTTGTATAATAATATATTATCGTTAATCCACCACTTGTAAAAATCCACAACTGATGATCTTTTGCTCCGGGTGGAATTCGCATTTTATTAACTGTATTTAACGCCTATACACATTGATAGAGTTGTTGGGATCATCAAATTTACCAAAGATTAATTATTATAGTGGTTGTGTAAGTAAACCCTAATTACAATAATTTTAACATCCTTCTTATCAGCAAGCATTTTGATGACAACAAAACTTGATAAGTAAAACTCATAAATAAATTAAATTACGTGTGTGTGCGTGTATGATGAGATAATAATATCGATGATCGAGCTCTGTTCACTGTTGCTTGAGGGTCTATTTAAAAACAATCATACGGACACATCTTAATCCCAATTTCATTCATCATTCCGTGAAAAAAGGGGAATTGCCAATTCGAATGATGACGTTAACTGGGCTCGCTTATCTATTTATCTCATCGCATTTTGTACATACATATTATTAGATCTTCATTTTCAAGCTGGACTTGGGCTGACAAAGATGATACACGGTCGTTTGTTTAAATATAAAGTCTAATATAATATACTACGTCTATACTCTATACATAGATACAGTTCTTCTGTAGGCTTGTTAATAAAAAGTTTTATGGGGAGGAAACCCTGCTGACTTTACAAAACTAAAAGATGTGGAGCTGACAGCTCGAGAGAGAGAACAAAACAGACACAGATTCACTCTCTCCTTTTCTTTGTCTTCTTCTTCTTGTTGTTCTGCTTTCGGTTTCAGACTGATTACGAGATGACAAATTCTCCAGTTCCAGTTCCACAAACTGTGGATAATATGCAGGTGACTGACTGACTGGTTGGTTGGTTGGTTGGCTGGCTGGCTGGAGGTGAACTGGAGTAGAAATAATGACGGCGATGAAACTTTTGAGATACTGACGACGACAACAACAACAACAACTTCTTCGTCGTCTTCGTTTTCTTCGTCTTGTTCCTTCTCATTATTAGGTCTCTTGTTGTATAAGCAGAATTTGACAATTTGATGAATAAGAAAATACGAAATACGGAACAAGTTTCGTCCATTTGACTCGGCAAATTGCTGTGACCCATAAAATAATATGTATTCTGCGAATTTCCTGCGACTCTATGTATTCTGGGTCTCCGTCTCCTCCAGATCTCGATCCAGAATCCAGACAGTCAGATAGTCAGACCATGTACTTATGCACTAATACATACTACTTACTCATTTTCACCCGGTTCCGGAGAGCTTTAGAAGCTGAAGCAGAACCAGAATCGGAAACCGAAATAATGGTATTTGTCTTGTCTCCCCTTTCTTCATCGTCTTTGTACTATATACATATGTATACTACAGAATACTGGAGTCTGACTGATTTTGACTTGACTGGCTGACTGCAAAGATATCAGATGACGGCCAAATTGGACAGCTCCATTTCTCCGTTTCCCTATTCATTTCCTCTGCTCACTTCCTGGCGAGCAAAAACTATAGACGCCCGGCTCGCTGGAGAAACGAGAAAATGGTACAAATTTCCAGCCTATAATACATCCCTACTGACTGACTGAAAGATGAAAGATATGGGCTTTGTTCATGCTCAAGGTTCGAGCAAAATCCAGACCGTTTACTTTTAGTCCTTGCAAAAAATTTTGCTTTTAGTCTCAATATTGTTGTTAAATGTTAAATGATTTTATGGTACAACTAAAGTTTTGAGAAAAATGCAATCAACAACGCAAACAAACAAAGTGTACATGTTATAAAACGTTTTCTTTATTACGAGACTTTCTTTTCGTTTTGTCAATTTCAACTTGTATTTTTATACCATTTCATAATATATGTACAGCATAATATATTATTGTATTTATTTTTTGGATTGGAACTTGGTAGTATAAACACTCAAAATTATAAAAATCTTTAGCTTTTTACTTACATACTCACCTGTACAATATTTTATAAACTATCTGGTTATTTCGTTATAAGTAGACAAAAGTATTCTTTTATCTTTGCATATTTATTTTATTTTTTGTTCATTCTTGTTGCCTTCTGCCTTTTATTTACCTTTTACCTCTCTTTAAGTATGCACACAATACATAATAATATAAACAAGTTAATTCATTCATGCTTTACACAATATTGATTCCAAATTCCAAAATAAGTAAAATAGTAGTTCATAAAAATCATGTACAGAAGTAAAGAAGTCTGCTCATATTTTATTAAATATGTACACAAAAATTAACAATAACATATATGTTATGAAGAATAGTGATTGAACTTGGAAATTAAAGTACTAAAATGTTGTCAGTTGTCACCGATAGGTAATAAAAGTGTTAAGCATTACACACCAGCAAAATGACAATAAAAATAAGTACATAGAAAAATGGTTTGCTGAATATTATTCAGCTATAGTTAACGCTGACGCAGTCAAACTTTAGAAAATTTATCAGTGTGTATTTAGTTGACATTAATTATATATAAATCAAATATAGGAGATAGCCCGTTTGTGCTCTGCTTTGACTTTTGGACTGTCTCTCCGGAATATGTATAATGTATAACTAATATGTAATAACCTTAATAAATTATAATTATAATAATAACAGTTTTAACAACTAATTAGTTAACCAAACTAAAAAAAATTAATTCACACACCTCATAATATGTTTTAGAAAACTCTATGGATTATGGATAATGGGTCATTCATAATTTTAGAACTCTTACACTTTATATATATACACATACTTACTTACATACCTTTTATTTTCACGCACAAAAACACACTCTCGCAATATATTCAGCAACGTTTGACTAGCCACGAGTGTATTAAATGTTTAAATATAATATTTTTCAAATGACCATACATTGCAGTATTTTACGTTTTTATAATATATTTTGTATAAATAGTACTTTTATATTTTATTATATTATCCTTACGTTATGTTTGGTTTGACGTATATTTTTTTCGATATAAAATATTATTATGTAAGCATATTTCGGTATTTTTTACTTTTAATCTAATTGTAAGTATAATTTATCTCGTCTTTTTTCACAATTTGAACGATTTACCGGATACATACGTAGTACTCAATATAATCAGCTTCAATATAATTAGCATTTATATAGTATTCGTAAGTATTTATAGATGTGATTCAAAAATGTTTATGCATATTTAATTTATATTTACTATTTTTAATCTTTTATTGTGTAGCATATATTCACAGGTACCACAAACTTAATATTACTGTAGATTTAGAAATAAGTGTCCAGTTTTCTCTTTACTTTCGCCATGTCAATGGATGGAGAAAGTACGGAGAAAACCGGACACTTATTCCGGGTTCTAGAGTACGTTTTACTTTGTTGAATATTAGAAATCATAAGAACTGTTGATTAGTAGTTTTTGCCGCATAATCAAATACTTTTGTCTGAAATATCTAGAAATTCGTTAATCGTACTTTTACTTTAATTAAGTTCAATTTCAAATGTAGATTATTTGTTTTTGTGGATAGCAGATACGGAAACTTAAGTTTTGTTGGACTACACGAATTATAGAAATACATACTTTTATGTATGCACTTCTATAAAAATAGAGCAATTTTTTGTGTATACAGTAATTGTAATTGTAACATGTTTTTATTTGGAGGCACAGGTGAGATACTTTTTGGATTTTGCAGAATATTCACCCAAAAAAAATTAAAAAGGAACAACATTTTTCGCAGGGTTTTTGTGTAAGTAAAATCCAAATGAATTTGTAATATAGACTGAATATTTGTAACTGCGGACATTTGCACTAACCCCAATAAATAAATAATACTTTAATCTTAATTTTTTTTCAAGGATAAATAATGCCTACAGGTATTTTAGCAGTATTTATATTAGATATTATGTAAATATTGTACGACGCTTTTTTACGCAAAAATATGTGCGCTTTCGAGTTCTGCATAAATTTTTGAAATGTCTATAATATGTAGTATTATAATAATATTATGGCCTAATATACAGATAGTTTGTTGAAATTTCTTGAAGAGTTCTTTTCTGAAAGATTGTGCCCCTAAGTATTTAATAATATCTAGAGATAAATATAAACACGTATAGTACTTTCGTTTCTTTCAACGATTTGAGTTAACTAATTTGAAAAAGTACATTATAATTTTAAATACTAGACGAATACAAAAGATGTTGTACGAGAAAGAAATAATGTTTAAATTAAATAAGTAGGTATTTAAGGTAGGTACTTACTTTTATATTTTACTACTTAATTTTTTAGTTTGGTGCCTGCCTCTTATTATTTTTCATCTCTTCTTTTTGCACAAAATGATTTGACTTGTACAGACTGTTTTAATTCTAGTATAATTTATAGACATAAATACACAATATTATAAGTACGAACCTTGTACAACTATTAAGCTTTACTTGTACGCTTATCGTATTTAAATCGTAGTGTGTATTTGTTTAAGATTGTTTTTATACGACTGTTGTATGGATAATATACAATCATGTAGATACTTTCCCCTCGCAAAGTTTTTGTACAAAACTTTTTCACTTTCACACATTCGCCATAGTACATTATATTATTTTAGATCATATTCACACGAGACAAGTTTCCAATTTCATCTGTCTAAAAGTTAAGTACTTATGTATTTACATATACATACGTGTATATATTGTGGTCGGTTTAAATTGTCACATTTTATTTTTAAAATTATCAGCCTTTTTCCATCCTAAAAACACAGAGAACCAACTTTTTTGGCTCGTCCTCCGGGGGAAGGAACGAGAACGCAAACATGAATTATTAGCTCGTGGTAAAATTTTCAAAAAAGGAGTAGTAGTTTTGTTATTTTATATCTTTAAATACATAACAAAGGGAAAAGTTGAGCTTTCCACTTTCCACCACCTACATATCTGCATCTGCACAGTAAGAGTTTCAACTTTCTCAAAGTTTCATTCGAGAAAGATAAACATTGTAAATTTTAATTCAGGCGAACGTATAGTATAATATGTATGTAGCTCCAACTATTAACCATATACATAACTACGTAATATTATATCGAATGTCATTCATGTGTACAGTGTATGATGTATGAAGCATTTTACTCTATTTAAAAAAAAGGAAAGTACAGATTCAAAAGACGCGTATGCATACCTAATTTTTTTCTACTGAAAAGTTTTAAACACGGAAAAGATTATTTCTAGTGCGTCAACCTTTGATTGTCATGAGTGTAACCAGAATACATACAAGTATGTACCTATTTTAAGAAATTTTATCCGACGTTTTAAGAAAAATGTAGACAGCGGGAGTTTAATACTAAAAAGCTACATAATATATGCATATATGTAAAGATGGCGAGAGAAAGTTGACTTTTCGCCGAGCTTTATGCTTCTCTGACCGTGTCTATAAAATAGATGAGTGAAAGCACGTCAAGCATACAGCATAGAGAAAGCTTGGTATATTATATATACAATATACACAATAAAATGTGCAGACGAGCTTTCACTTTAATACAATCTCATTTAGACTGTTTTCTTTTTCTCACTTTTTTTAGTTTATTACTCCCCTCGTCGCCCATACTGATTCCGATGGTTCATTTTTATATACACATACATACATACATACATACATGCATCTACCCGACAACTTGTAGAAGATACATGTTGTGTCCTCATTTTTAACCTATACTTTTTGTGCCTGGAACTATGGTGAAAGTAGCCACAAGTAAAATTGAAAAGTACATCAAATTTACGGTGGGATACAAAAATGTTTAAGGAACAGATGAGGAAAACAGACATAATATAATATCTAATATCCATGCATAGTATAATATAATATAATGCAGCCTCTCTATTTTTTAACCACATAAATCCTCGTGTTGGGAAAATAGAATATCGATTGATTTCGTGCTGTTAGGTTACAATGTCTGATTTTCAAAAGTAATCTACTAATGCATCGAAAATTATTATGTTTCAAGTTGAAACCCGAGAAAGTGAAAAAACGACGAGGGAGGCAACACATATACAAGAACACTGCATACTGCATACACAACACATTTCTTACACGTGGTACAATATCGAGAGAAACGAGGGAACAAGAAGAAGAAGAAGAAGTGCAAAACGGTGAATTAAATTGATGTGCGTGTATTACTTTTATGATTCACTCGCAACATACATACACATGAGAGTATATTCTGTAGATGATGTTTTGTATTTTGTATCTGCACTCTATACTCTACACTGCATTTAATGCCATATTTAGAAAATGTTAAGTAAAACCTATACAACGTCCGTCAGTGTCTTCTCCTTCCTCTTGTTTTCCTGGCAGTGACAGCAAGTCGATGATGGAACTCTGGTGTGCATCTATGTACATATGTATAAATAATGTAGGTATACGCATTACGCATACAAATTTTCAGTTAAACCAAAATTATAGAGGGAAAATCGGGTCAGAAGAGCAAACATTGCTTAGATTTTAGATTCAGAGTTCCACTTTTGGGTTACCTTCTATAGTCTACCCCTATTGTATGTAACTACAAATTCTTGTAATAGGTTTACCTATGCTACAGACTAACATCTAAGAGAGTGTATTCAGTATTCAGTGAAAAATTGGTGTCCTTCCTCTGTATACCTGTAACTATGTAAACGAAATGTCTTTTGTCCCCATTCTATTGTATGTATATAAAAAAAGAATATTTATGGTTCTCATAGTATATTACTATAATATATAAACAACAATATTTTTAGCAGTAAAACTGTATTTAAAACACCCCTCGATCATGGCGATGACAATGAAAAACTGCGATATCTTATAATACTCATTTAATATTGTTAGACAAAATTCGCACTACTAAGTACTTAAGGCATGGCATTTAATATAATATCTACTTACTACTTACTATATCTAAATACGTATAGTGAGTACGAAATAACAACTTTGTCGCATCAATGTCTTGCGGGAAAAATAAGGGTAGGTAGAAACACCGAAAAACAAATGAATACACGGAGACTGTATGGAGAAACTTCTACTGATAGGTATTGTATGAAACTTTGCTTTTGTATTCACGGAACTCCCCAGAGTTAATACATCATCTTGTACAATAATAATTCAATACGAGTAGTTTATGTTATGCGAGTATGCAATATTGTACATGTAAACAAACACAATATATTATACTATATGTTATATGTATTATGTAGGCTCCGACGACACTAAAAAGTCCGAAACTTTAACTTTGTTGAGCGATCGAAATAAACGACATCTTATGCTTTGTATCAACACATACAAAATAATACACAAAACAACGATTGGAAGTTTTGAGGATAAAGGAGAGCTATGGATCAATTGCAATCACACTTGATTGCAGCGAATTAATTATAATATTATAGAATAATATAATATATTGCAGTGGATTTAGCGTAGGCTCACTTGTATAGTAGTATAATATGTAAGTATGTTGTAGTTACTGTATATATTATAACCAAGAAAAAACAACAGAAGGCCAACGAAATTCATCTCTTTAAAAAGTTTTACTCTGAAACTGCATATATTTAACATAAAGAAAGTAGAAGGAGGTAAAGAAACATGTCAAAAACAATACACAAATTTCATAATGATAATAATATGTAGTAATAATAATAATAACATTAAACAAATGTGTAAAGAAGACAAAACTATAAGTACATAATAGGCTACTGGATACTGTATTAATGTCAAGTCTGCTATAATAATAACAACGGTGTTTGGGAAAGAACGGAAAATGGCTCGATTCAACTTCAAAATAAATAATTATAATAAATAATAATAATAAAATGAATCAGAGTGAACTTTCCTCTGTCTTGGTTTCTTTTGTTTGTACAACAAAATCATCAGAAGAAATGTATTATTACTAGTACAGGACAAACAAATTCATGTGGGATAAGTCTATGGAAATGTATTGTTATTATTATTATATAATAAATTATAATATTACAGTTAAATGCAATGACACACACGTATTGTGTACTTTTCTCTGGAAAAAGAAACAACAACGAAAAACAAACAAATGGCCTACTTTTGGCACTTAAGTATTTTTTTAAAGATTATTTGCACGTTGACAGACAGTAAGTAATATAATCATAAAAAACGAAAACAAAATGTATCACTGTTGATTTTCGTTGAATCATCTCCTTGATCTTTCTGTTTTTACAGAAAAACCTCAAGTTGATATAAAACTAGAATATATATAGTGTAGTAATAATAATAATAATCATTATAATAAATAATGTACATAAATTTCTATGTATATATATACAAAAAGGTTTGGTTGATGGTAATTTATAATAAAAGTTGATTAACAAC
>JAQIVE010005932.1:0-12167 GCA_034698285.1 Sminthurinus bimaculatus | reverse complement strand
ATTCTAATGAGTTCATAAAATCGAGTTGTGGAATGTCATTTAAAACTGTAGCATTCTTCGCATTCCAGACACTTTCATGCAATATTGTAATTCCGTTCATGAAATCGAATTCGTATACCATTCTATGAATCCCGTCTGCAGTAATTAGTTCATAAAATCGAGGGAGTACTATTCAATCATCTATCTACTTGAAAACCGCGCAAAAACGGCAAATTTTCATCATCACAAAAAAGCTTGAGATTTTTTACAGTCACTTAAATTCAACCAGCATTAATTGTCTTTAGACATACAACTTAAGTATTTCCAATAAATGCATTCTAAGCCAACACTTTTGCCCCAATTTCCCGTTTTTGTGCGGTTTTCTTCCAAAAGTTCCAAAATTCCCATAAAAAACTCCGGGATTTTCATTTAAAAATTATGTTACTGCATTTAGTCTTTAGTATTTATTTGGTGGGAGGTTAATTTTTGTGTTATAGTGAAATCCTTGCTTGTGACTCTCGAGTTCCTTCATCGAATTAAAGCTCTCGATGGCGGAGGAAATGGGTCGTTCGTAATAGCAGAGGTCACAGAAAAAAAGTCGCTTGTTGCTCCACACAATTTCTCGGAGATGGGAATAATCCGAGGCGTCTGCACTGTTACTATTGTTGTTGACCCGTTGGTCGGAGCTTTTTCTCCGGGTCAAAAGTATTGGAGGATTTGCCACATAAGCTCGCCGATGTCTTTTAACACCACCATTGTTGTTGATATCCCCGTTTAGAATACTCTGCTCAGTTCTTCGCCTTCTTTTGCTGATTTTGGACAGGGACAAGTCCAGGGCCTTGTTGTATTTTGCGTGGCTTTCTTTTATCGCAATGTCTGGAGTCTTCTTTAATAATGATCGACCCACGCTTTGACGCTTTCTGGTCGTTTTGGGCGCTGATTTTGATTTGGGTAGAGCTAGAGGTTGAAGTTGAGGTCCAGACTGAGCTTCTAAGAGACAACAGTCGGGCAGGTCAACGGCGTCACTCCGTTTTAACCGTCGGTAAGGTCGTTTATTTAAATTTACAAGGGAAAAGTTATCCGCGGGGAGTTTTGAAATTTCAAGGTTTGGCGGCATCTGTTGAACCATCGGAGTTTCTGGAATGTTCTGAAAAATTCATTAAAAAAACATGGACTTTATTGGGAAAAGTTTACTTTTAGAAAATCTTCCCTTTAAAAAAAATCTTATGAAATCTCTTGAAAATTTCATGAGATTTGACAAGATTGGCAAAAAATTGGCAAACTTTCATGAGATTTAACAAGATTGGCAAAATATTGTCAAAATTTCATGAGATTTTGGTGGGATTTCCATGGCAATTTATCAGAATCGTACCAAAATTTGATCAAGTTTACAAGATTTTTGACCAAAATTGTGTAAAAATCTCATGAGTTTTTTTGGCAGAATGTTTTGTATCCTTAATTTAGGTTTTTGACCATTTTGGCGAATAATTTTGCACTGCAGATCGCAAAGCTGCAGCTCTGAATTTTTTAAAACACGTTTGATTTTAGAGACTAATTCAAACGTTTTGGGCAGCAAAATTCGCAAAATTTGCCATACTGCACCTAAAGGCTTGCAAATTTTTTTTGTGCAAAAAAACTAATCAGTTTGCTGTTTACAAATTTGTACATTGTACATACACGCATCTTTATCTTTACCTGAACATTTTTCCGCTGGTCCCGAAAAACCGTGATTGAAATATTGTTCTTCTTCATTTTCTCCCGGGTATCCGCCCAAACCCGACACGTCTCACAATCTTCCACCAAACCCCCGGCACTTCCACAGTCATTCGCACTGGGGCATAATTCTTGGTTCATAACCTTTTGACCCGGTCCATCTGGTTCCAAGTCAATAATCTCTTGCACTGGCAGCTCCTCCTCCTGCTCCTTCGAATATTGCTGGTCACTAAGGTCACAAAGGTCAATTGTACTAACATTTGTATTTGTATCTTGACCTCTGGTGTCCTCCTCCTGCTGTTGCTGCTGCTGCCTTTTTCGCACCTCGTCCATCTTGTGCGACTGAATATGAACTTGGAGATCGTGAAAGGTGTAGAACCGCTCACACAGTTCACAAACATACAAAAATTCCTCCGGCTGTCCCAACGGGACCCAGTCGTCGTCCGACGTCGAAGACGAAGATGCAGACAAAGGCACCGAGGTCAGCGGGGTCATCTCCGCAGGTCGGGAGCTGTCCGATTTTGAAAAGGTGAGTAAATGTGTCGGTCTGGTTTGATTTAAAGTCGCAATTAATTCACTCATTGCGAAGTTTACGTCTTATATATTATTTTATGTTTTTTGTATTACTCTACGAATTGAGCGACGTGTTAGTCGGATAATAATATTTGAAGGAATGAAAAATGACGCGTCAGTTTCTAAATTCTATGGACTTGTTTACAGTTCCAAAAAATTGCGATACTTTGTGTAGTGATAAAAAATTGTTGTGTGTGCCCTTATTTTAGGCATTTAAAGTTATGGTGAAAGGGGATAGAGATAGATAGATAATGGTTATTTTTGATGATAAGTCACGTGCCGATAAACGTATAGAGATGGAGATAGCAGAGTTAGCACAGTCATCAAAATCAGAATCATTGTATTTCATTGTATCACAAATAATCCAAAATCCCCCTTCCATTCAATTCTTTATGTAATTACTGCAGTCAGCTCCATTCTCAAATCAAACTCTCAACTCTCAAGTCAAAATTCAATTCATCATTTATCATCCATCAGCATTTCACAATGTAAAAGAAAAAATCCATATAAAATATCCGACCTTCAACTCTACTCAACCTATGCTATGCTATGTATTATGTTTGTAGTTTGTATGTATGTATTTCATCAAAAGTCTTGAGGCTACCGTATTTTTCACGATGAGAGGCCATGCTTTGAACCCGTAAAAAAGAAGTAGAGTAGAAAAGTTAAAGCGGAAAAAAGGACCTGGGCGACTATGAGAGGATATACGGTACGGTGATAAATACACATGTTATTTTATGGGAGCAAAAAATCGGATGATTGGAATCGATCGGCTAATTTGTCATTTTACTTTAGAATTGATAGTGATGATGATGATGATGCAAATGTTGACAGTGTGGGACAAACCCAGACTGTGTCAATAACGATGAATGTGGAGCAAAGCTCCCTAGTATAAGCATGACGTTCGATGATAAATGACGAATCCCTAATTGACATCCCTAATTGTTTTGTTTAATGTTGAATTTTACTGGACGTTTTCAAAAAACGTAGGAAAAAATTAAAAAGGATGTACCTTCGGCGTAGTGGTTAAAGTCTTTGAGTTGGAAATATGAGTCCTAGGTTCGATCCCGGGGTCTGAACAGCCTTTTACTCAATGTTTTGGTAGTATTTGATATTTTTTTACTTGCAGAATTCTCACAAAAGGCTCCTAATAGGTTTTAAAACTAACCATTTTTTGGAGGTTTTCTTAGAATTGTTTGAAATTTTGAAAAATTTTGAAAATTCTTCATTTTCTCAAGATTTTTTAAAAATTCTTGAATATTCTCTAAATACTTTTTCAAATCCCAAACTATAGCCCCCAAAATTGTGTAACAAATTGTTCAAGTCCTGAAATCGTTCAGATTTTTGAATTTGTTTGAAAATTTTTCGAACGTTCCGTGCATTTCAACAAATATTGTAAAAACTCCAGAAATTCCCCTAAAAATTGTACAAAAAATTCTGGAGTCTGTTATGCGGAGTCTAATTTTGATAGAATAAACCAATTTTCGCAAATTTTCAAGAATTCTCGTAATTTTTTAAGAACTCTCATAATTTTTCAAGAATTCTCGTAATTTTTCAGGAATTCTCGTAAATTTTCAAGAATTCTCGTAATTTTTCAAGAATTCTCATAATTTTTCAAACATTCTCATCATTTTCCAAGAATTCTCATCATTTTTCAAGAATTCTCATCAAATTCCAAACATTCTAATCATTTTCCAAGAATTCTCATAATTTCTTCAAAATTTCTCGTAAACGTTTTCGCAAATTTTAACCATTTTCTAAAACTTAACGTGATACTACAACGCTTGAGCTGAGCTCTCTTTTTTGATATCTTTCCGGATACCAGCCCTTCCGTAATCTATGCTACAAAGTACATACTTAAGTATTTCGCACCCAATATTTGTACAGTAGTCTGCATTCGCATCAATCAGAAAAAATGATAGCCGACGTCCAACTTTTACAGTTTCGCGCAATTTTCCTCGCAGTAATACATCAATATTTTTAGACAGTGCCTGCGACCAATTTTTTCCAAATTTGAAACAAATAATCTAACAAACTGATACCGTCTAACGCCGTCTCATGCATACATATGCTCGCCATACTCTGTACTCTGTAAATAAAATATATTTTTCATGCACACATGGATTTAAGTACATACTACATACTATAATAAATATATAACTACTATCTCTCCTCGTCCGTAGAATAAAAAAAACACATAGATAGGATAAGATTGTAAAAAATATATTATGGCGACAGGATTCTCGATTCTCGACATGACACAGAGAGAGAAAGAGAGAGAGAGTTTATACAAGAAAACAATGCAAATAAAAGCCCAGTAAACAACGTGTTGTTGTGGTGATGAGACAGTTTCGTGATTAAACATAAAGGATTGGGAATAAATTTTAAAATTATAAAACAATCGAAATTTTTCCATCGCGAAAAATGGTACGAGCTCTACGACCTACGAATTGATTGTATAATTGCATGTATCTAATCCCGTAAAGAAAAAGAAAATAATAAAGACTGCAAAAATTACTTTGACGTTCATTTTTTCCCAAAATTATGAAAAATTACCCCCTGGAATATCAAAAGCATGATTTTTTTAACAGATTTAATTTTTATTAAAGTCGTGATTAAATTTTCAGTTACAATATTCATAACAGAGAAAAATATAGGATGAAATGTATGTTGGGTATACTTTTAACCTTTAGCACATTATACCATAATATAATTTTTATAGATAAAAATTTACCTATTTTTCAAATAAATACTTATACACACACACACATAATTTTATCCTCAAAAAATGGTCAATTCCGTTGCCATGGCTAAATTTTTCCAATGACCTAACATTTGGTCATACGAACCTATTTGGTCATAAAAAACACTCAACTTGCCAAATTTTTTAATTATTACAAAATTTAACCATTTGACCGCATTTTTATCATAAAAACCGACCAGACATAAAAATGTCAGTTCATCCCTAATCCATACTTAATTATACTTAAATATTACATATTATATAAAGATAAATACCGTTTATCTTCGTCTATCATAATTTGTAATTTGTAATTGCGTGACAAACTTTGATTTTGCACCATCACATTTATCACTAGCTAACCAATTATATTAAATAACAATAAATATAATATTCTAGGAAAAAAATGAAGAAAAAATTCAAAAAAGGGCAAAAATTGAACGAAAAACTCAAAAATTTTAAAGATTGAAGAAAAACTTCAAAAAGGGCACAATTGCAAAAAAAACTCAAAAAATGGAGAAGTTTGAAGAAAAAATCAAAAAAAGACGAAAATTGAAGGAAAAATTCAAAAAAACACCAAAATTTCGCTCGACACGAAGCAGCGAAAAAATAGACAAAAAAGAAAATAAAGTACCTACAAAAGTACTTTAATGTAAAATAGCTGGAAAAAATTCCGAGAAAAAAAGTTTTCTACACACAAAAGACCAAAATTCTAAATTTTAACTCAAAATTTTAACTTTTAGCTCTTTTTATATAACTTTTGTATATAAAATATAAATAACAAAAACAAGGGGAAAAAATGGAGAAAAAAAGATTAATAATCAGTACATACACTCAAAAGTTAATCCAGTTCACAGTTGATCAATTCAACGTCTTCGAGATCCTCATCCTCAAAATCCAGGGACTCTTCTTCGTCTCCTAACTCCTGTCCTCCCTTTGATTTTTCTCCAGCTCCTTGTTCCTCTTGTTCCTCTTCTTCTTCGTCTTCTTCTTCCTGTCCATGAAATTCCTCATAGTAGTCATCATCATCGTAATCTTGGTCCAGTTGAAAATCGTCGTCCTCCGCCCCCATCAAATCATCCTCAAATTCTTCCTCTTCATCCCCCGCAAATGAAAATGTTGCTCCTCCAGTCTCCTCACTCAAAAATTTATCCTTGCCATTGGCATGGTCGATGTCCTTGAATTTTCCAGGTGCAGGTCCAGACTCGACACTCTCTGCACTGGACTCCATAGAAGATGACAAGAGGATTTCTCCAGGATTTGGCGGTTTCTGATTCTTATGATGCCGACGGAGATGGACCCCCATGTAGCCCGCCTTTTTGGCGACCTTCCCGCACCCGGGGAATGGACAAACAATTTCCACGGATCGGTCCTTGTGACTCTTTTTCTCATGGACGATTTTGGCCGACTCCTTGGAAAAAGGCATCTCACAAATCTCACAGAGATAGGGCTTCAACCGATTCTTGCTTTTGGAGTGGGTCCTCATGTGGAAAACCAGGTAGGCCGGGTCACCGAGGATCTTGCGGCACTCGGGGATGGGACAAATTGCGGCCTCCACCCGGGCAACTTGACTTTCTTCATGAGCACTTTGAGTGTGTTTCCGGAGCTGACTGCCCTGGTCGAAACTCTCCCCGCAGATTTTGCACGGATATTTTTTGAGACTCGGGTGATTCCTCAAGTGGTCATTCAGCTCGGTTTTGCTCTTGAACTTGAGGTCACAATTCTTGACGGTGCACTTGAAGGGAGTAGCGGCCGTATGAAGAGTGGAGTGCTCCAGCAGATTTTTCTCGGACACAAAGGACTTCCCGCAACCCGCCACCTTACACGGGTAAAGTTTTCGGTGGGCCCGGATGTGGGCGGCCAAGCTGGATTTGCACCCAAAGGATTCGTTGCACTGCTCACAGCTGAAGGTAATGAGGGCCCGCCGATCCCGGCGAGCGTGAAGCTCCTGATGAAGTAGGTAGCGGTTGTTCCCCTTCAGCATTTTCCCGCACCCGTCCCGCTCACAGATAAAGTAGGGCACCAAATTCGTGGAGGATTTGGACGACTTCACCTTGTCCTTCTCCTTATGACTTTTGGCGTGGAGCTTGAGGTCAACCTCACTAGTAAAGTGTTGGTAGCAGCCGCCCTTGTAGGTACACACGAAGGGCAGGGTGACGCGGGGCAGGTCCCCGGGGGTTTTGGCATAGTGCTTCACCTTCAAATGCTTCAGCCACTTGGGGAAGGTTGGAAACCGATTTTCAAAGGTCTTTTCTGGAGGGCACCGGGGGCAAAGGTGGGGGGCTGAGCCGGCGTGAAGCCGCATGTGCCGCCGGAAATTAATGTGGTCAAAGAACATGTGGAAGCAGAGGGTGCACCGACGCTGATTCTTGCTGTTGGCCAACATTTTGGAGACGGCGTGAACTTGGTGGCGGTGTTTTGCTAAGAGGATCGGCGACAAAAATGCCGCGGGACAGTATTCACAGATATTTGTGGGCACTTTGACCTCCTTCTCCAGCTTCATCGTGGACTTTTCCAGCTTGACTTGATTTGTACTACTATTACTACTACTACTATTGCTCGGCTTTTGATCCACTTCCGCTTCTGCTTTTACTTTGAGGCTCTCAATAATAATTTTCTTTCCAGAATCAAACTCAAATTCGGACTCGGACCCCTCCGTTTTAATTAGGACGATATTTGGCTTCGGCTTCTTATCTTCCCCTTCACAATCATCAGTCGGGTCTGAACCACTTCCACTTCCGGTTTCGGTGAGGGAGTCGTTGAGCGGAAAGAGGGGATTGTTCACCAGCTTCCGGCGGCGGGCAGAGTTGAGTTTGAGGGAGTTTAGATTCGGCGGCTTGATGACGATCCCGTTGATTCGTGGGTACTTTCGTTTTCGTCCTCTCGTCTCCACTTTGATGTATGGAAGAGGAGGAGCCTTCACTTCCTCCTCGGTGACAAAAATCGGCTCGAACAAATCGTCGGTAATGTCGAGCTCACAATTTAGGTTTATTATCTTGGAGGAAATCGGAGGGAGAATTTGCTTTCGGCGACCCATTTTTTACCCTCTTTGTAGAAAATTCAGTCAATATTCCCAGTCTTTGAGTTTCCTTTTTAAAAAAACAAAAATAAAAAATTGTGGGTTAATATTTACTTAAAATATACTTATGATACCATTCATTGTCAGTCGTAAATTTAATTTGAGTCAAAATGACAAAAGTCTTCAAAATTACATGCAAAATTACAAGACTGAATCCTTTTTCTAATTATGAGTAATTTAAATTCATAATTCATTTCAAAATTTCGATAAAAAATAGTAAAAAATATTATTTCTAGTCTTACTTAGTCAATTATCCGTTTTCTCCTAGTTTGGATTTGGACTTCTAGTTGAATTGAACTTAAGTTTGAAATTTTAATTAGGTTGACCTGAAATTCAAAAAAAAGCATCATTAGCAAAATTCATGTTGTACTACTACAGAAATACTTACAGAATATAATACAAAAATGAATTTAGCATTTTGTCACAATAAAATATTCCATTTTGATTTAACTTTGCAAACAATGAACAAGGTCTTACCTTTTCCTTTTACGTCTAACTAAAATTTAATTATTGTTTGTTAAATCATTTAAAGTTTCAAGGCTTCATTTCAGCAATCGTACAAAATACGAAATCTCGGTGTGGTGGTGATTCTGATTTCTGATTTGTACATATCTTGTGTATTGTAGATACATACAAAATACAAAATGTAAAATGTAAAGGGAAGGAAAGGCACCACGGGAAACGAATTGAATTGAAGGACTTTTCCACTACAAAATTACGTTTAAATAATCAAAGTTACGAAATTTTTGTATAAATTTGAAGGGGAAATATATTTTAGCTCGTAAGTAGGATAATTATTGAGCAAAATTATGAAATAGCGTGGTAGAAAAATAAAAATTGGAACAATTTGTGAATTTCTGATCATTTTGAACTTTGAATCGAATTTTCGTGGCGCGAGCAGTTTACAAGGAATCTGGACAAAATCTAGAATTTCTCGTATACTACTTATGTATGTATTATGTATTGTATTGTGTAGCTTTCAAATTGTTCAGTATTTTTTAACTTTAAATCAATAAATGTGCCATTTAAACAGGTTAAAACGTTGTAATTTGTATCAATTTTATACAAATAGTTTGTGTGAAGCAAGTTTTGCTAAATTTAAGGAGGAATAATGCAATTTAAATGGGTTTAATCGAGCAAATTTTAGACAGTCATTTAATTATTGCTGTTGCATAATATGTGCAATGTGTATAGTGTAAGAAATAATATTTTTTCGTAAAATTTCAAGTTAATTAAGTAGATGATTGAAAGAATGTTCAAAAATATCATAACTTAACAGCTTTATATTATTTTTATCTTCGGACAGCAAAATAACCCATAAAAATGTCTTCAAAATTGTATTTAAAAACGAAAATATTTATGCATCTATACTTACTTTTTGCTTATTTTTTTTGCAAAAACGCATAGGCATTAAATTATTATTTTTTTATATATGCAAATGATATAAGTAAAATGTTATTACTCTCTCTGCCTCAAATCGATCCAATATTTTAATTCACTATGCCTTATATCAAAAGTGTGTGTGTGTATCACCCTTAGAAAAAAATCTTATAAAATTTGGACACGATTTTGGCATAAAATCTCTTCAGTTTTGATCAACTTTTGATGAGATCTTAATGAAATATCATGAAAATCTTACTGGTTACTGTAGTACCCTTAGAAAAAAGTCCAATCAAAATCTCATGAAATTTTGATTGGACTTTTTTCTAATGGCACTACAGTAACCAGTAATCACGAAAAAACTATGCAAAAAAAGGTTTTTGAGTGGTCAGTAAATTAATTCACATTTTATGACACCTTTTTATTCGGTACTTTAATACAAATATTCGAACCATAATTAAATTTTATAGTGGTAGTACGTAAGTAATACAAAACTTGGCATTAAAATTCGTCAACGACAAAACGGAAGCGAAAACGAGTCAGGAAATCCAGTTTTATCCTTGAAGTAAGTATTAGGTATAAAATCGTCATAATATAAAATATAAAGTAAGTAGGTATTTATATTAGCTTAGATCTTAGATTTCTGGATGAAGGGACACTTCCTGGACTAGGGAAAGTAAATGATTATGCTGGACTTGCTGGAGCATCATTGCAGAAGGCGGAATAAAAATAGACGAAGACGAAGGCAAGGAGAAAAGTGGAGATTCATTCGATTGCGTTATATCCGGGGGTTGCTGAGACAACGGCAATGGTTTAGCTGGCTCAATTAAATGTCCAACTCTCAATTTATGACGACGGAGACCCTTTTTGTACCGGAAGGTCTGCCCGCAAACCTGGAACATCATACATAATATTATAATGCATAAAATATAGACAATAAGCACAAATTAAAATGCAATACTACATAACAATACATATTCATAATTAAAAAAAATTAAATGGAATAAAAAAAAGAGAGATTACCTCGCAAGTGTATCTAATGGAAGGATCTTTGTGGGACTCAAGATGATGGGTGAGGAGTTTAAAGGTTCGAAATGTTTTTCCACAATCTGGACATAGGAAGCTCCGAACGTTTGTGTGGAGACTTTTGTGGTCCTCAAAACTTCGGCGGTTCGTGAAGGACCTTGGAAACAAAAATTGTTTCAATTTATAAAATTTGAATGTCTTTTTTACAATTTCCATTTATGAAGTACCAAGTAACCCAATTAAAACAGCATTTACGATTAGTTATATATGTACAAAATATTATGTATTATGTACTCACTTTCCACACAAATCACACATCGACTTGGTATAATCTATAAATGCACGAAAATGAGAATAGTATGTATTATATACTTACAGCTTACAGCGATTTAAAAAATTACTTTGCATGTAAGTACACTTTTAGTTTTTGTTGCATGCTTAAAATTAGTAAAATTTTGAACTTTATACTTTTTACATATTTTATCAGCCTATTTTGTCTAAAAATAGTTAATTGCAGTTCTTTAATTACCTCCGTGCCTCACACGCAAGTGAAAGTTGATGCCTTTCCTGGTTCTGCAAAGTTCGTTACAAGTCCCACATTTATAGTCAAAGCCTCCGTTTTGATTTCTCTCCTCCTCCGACAGCCGCTCAAAGGGAAGTCGACCATCGTACAAATATTTACCAATCCCAACTATTTTATACAAATAATACAAAATCACAATTGATTATTCCCAATTAATTTAAATTCTTACTTGTAAGTATTTATGTAAAATTTTAAAATTATATCATAATATAGTTGGTAATTTTAGTGACCTTTGACAATTTCCTTGTGTTTCAAGACTTTGGGCCGACAAACATGCTCCTCATACTTTTTTGGATCTCTCCAGGATTTTTTACACACGGGACATTTGTTCCAGTCTTAAATTGGCCAAAGAACAAAGAATACAAAATTAAGCAATAAATTAGACATGAATGTATTTTACCCATGTAAATCAAATTATTATGACAAGGTGAAGTAAAAAGATGTAAAGTATTTAAGTAAATAATATATTTTATAGCTGAAATATTTTACTTGTGTTATGACGAGTGTTGATATGACGAGTAATGAGGGTCATGGTATTTCCCCGACATCCACAAAGACAGCAAGTGTAACCCGTTTCCGTCCGTTCAAAATGCCACTGACCACCGATGGAGAAAAGGTTGTCGGAAATTTGCACTGGGCGATCAATTATCTTTAAGGTACTGTCCTTTGCTGATCCTTTACTATCATCGTCTTTGGAATCAGGGTTGTTGGAACCCTTTGTCAATTTACTTGACCTTGACCTCCTCTTCTTCTTTTCCCCCTTGTCCAAGAGTTTCGGTTTTACTGTCGACTTGTTTTTTACTCTTTTTTTCTTATTTTTTAGTTAACTTTTTAAAGCATTTTAAAGAAAAATATCTTATTTTACTTTTCTTTATACTTGTTTAACTTCAAAAAAAAATTATCTTAAAGGTAAATAAAGAGTCTTTTTATAAAAAATAAAATGTAATTTTATCCATTATTCTAGTCTTTACATATTTTTAAAGCTTTATGTATTAAAAAAATGCTTTTGATTTTGCAATTAAGGCAGTTTTCTTATAAAAAGTTCCTGATGTTATTAAGCAACTTATGTCTTACTATTCTTATAATATGTTATT
>JAQIVE010005931.1:0-12168 GCA_034698285.1 Sminthurinus bimaculatus | reverse complement strand
AGAAGCTGGAATGAACGAGTTTTGCAAACTGAAACCCAACCTTTCCACATAAAAAACTAGCAAACTAACTTGGACTTGAAGAAATACCACCTCAAACTTACTACGATACAATACACTACAAACTACTCTTCGCCATACATACATATGTATGAGAAAATGGGAGGAAAAGGAAGATTATTGTACATACTATTATGATGATGATGATGATGAACTGGGAGAGTGCAAATAAAAAAGCGCAAGTATACGTATAAGGTGCCTATAGGTATGCTGTATGCTATCACCACCATATAACACATACAAGTTTTAAGTTCTTGTTTTCTACATATTATAATTTTCTGTCGTTGGATAGATGTACGTTTTGTACAAGGTAATAGTGAGAATCGTAGTACAAAGTAAGAGAGAGAGAGAGAGAGAAAGAAAGACGCAGGGAAAGAGATAAAGACGATTGGCTTTTGGCATACACGGACGAAGGTGGTATAAACTATTACATCAGGTATGTGAGTGTGTATGTATGTGTGCCGTGTGTTTGTGTCTGGAAGTTAGAAGTTAAATCTGAGGGACGAATATATAGGAAAAATAATCATGTACATGAAATGCAGTTGACGAACTCGAGTCAAGCTGGTCAGTTTAGTTCTTGTGATCCCAGAAGAAACAACACCAATCAATACTATTCAACATATACAAACTATATTATCATCGAAACACTGAATTATTATACAGCAGTTATAATATAATACACAATATACGTTGCAAGACGCAACAATTCCGTAAAACTGTAATATAAAAATCTTGAAAGAAGGAAGATAAACAACTTTATACGGGAAACGGGAGTATTGTAAAAGAAAAGACGATTCAATTCATCATAACGTTAAAAGTTCAAGATGAACTCAACGGAAATACCGTCATCTTCAAATTATTTCGTCGAAGTGCCGACAATCATAGAGCCTTCATATTTAACAGTGTACGAATGGGAACAATTTGAACTCACTCGATGGAGAAGGTGGATGGGAAAAAATTGGAATTTAAGTCTCGTGGCCTCTGCAATCTACGTAATTTTAATTTTTGGTGGTCAAAGGTTAATGAAAAATAGAAGTCCATTTCAAATTCGTGGATTACTGACATCATGGAATATAATGTTGGCTTTGTTTTCCATAGCCGGATTTATGAGGTATGGATTTTAATAGTGTGTGAATCAAATCAAATCAACATTACAATTAATAAAATCTACTAGTACAGCTATACTTCCAAAAAAGGAAAAGTCGTATGTGTGCTGTCATCGAGTTTTTACATAAAAACACGTTTTACGATTTTAACAAATGTAATACATTGGTGTCCTTATAATGTAAATATAGAACCGCGCCGGAATTGTTCCATGTACTCAAACAGCAAGATGGGTTTCATCGTTCAGTTTGTGTCCGGTAAGCTTTTGCTTTGCATTACTTCTTTTTATACAATTTAAATTTTAGACACTTACTACGGAATTTAAACCGCAGTCTTCGAATATTAAAAAAACTAAAACTGTTTTTCAGTTTTATAACTAAACTTTTGTCTGCGTGTTTTTAAAAACTTACTATTTCCATTAGAATTTAGTAAACGATTAGAGTATATAAACTCGATTTATAATGTAAACAAATGTTAAGCAGCCGAAACAAAAACAAAATATTAAAGCAAATCGCGATATAGAATTGTGATACACACATATTATTATGTATTCGTTATAGAAAAGGAAATGACCTTAAACAATTAAGATTATTTAAGAAAACTACATAGATTACTGAGACTTTAGTATGCCATACTGCTTTGCAAAAAACTTTGATTTATATAAAGTATGTAATTTACGACCCTTGCCATTCCTTTATTTCATTTCGTTTTCCTTTGTCCTTTTTCCAACCAAATATAGAGATGAACATAATGCAGCGACCGCTATGTGGGGCTGGCTTATGGCCATGAGCAAATTAGTTGAGTTGGGAGATACAGCATTTATAGGTAAGAGTGCCTGTTTCATATCATCCGTGTTGTGTCAAAACTTTGTATTTTGAGGGTGAATATTTCAAATCAAATGCTCATGTCTTGTTCTCCGTTTGTTCCTACAGTTCTACGCAAACAACCACTGATCTTCCTTCATTGGTAAGTTGATAAAAACAACTATCTCTCACCATATTATTTCATAAATTTCCCAAAAAAAGTACAAGGTATAAAAATCCGTCCTTACACACACAAATGTACATGTATGAAGGAGTGTAATGACGGACAATATATACATTCCCTCATCCATGCTATCCTATTACATATACCAGTATCATTTAACCTTTATCTCGCGTATCCTCCATTAATTGTCCATCACATATATTTACGTGTTTGCCGTTTGGAATTCTAATTTCAAGCTTTCATGATGACGTTGATGATCATTTTTAACCTTTTCTTATCCTTAATGTCATTAGGCAGATGATCATAACCCAATGTTCAAAATGTATTCTTTTACTAGGAAAAGTATTATATTTTACTAGCAGTATTATTGTTATTACATCTTTATGTTGCTTCTTTATTTGAATACCCAATTCGATAGCCACAACTATCTCAATTTCAATTTATGCAACCATCCAATGTCAACAGAATATTTCCATACGATTACAACTCAACAGGATGAAAACCTATTATTATTATTTCTGAAAAAGTTAAATAAGAATAAAAATAATAGCGTGGCAATACTTATGGTTGTCAATAGCCAAAAACTGAACAACAGATTATATAGTAGACGTATTCAGACCGCATGCGTAACGCATACTGCAGTTAGAATAACGTAAAGTCACAAAAATTCAAAGGTATACATACTATTGGTTTTGAAAACGGAAACATGCAACAGGAAAATATACACCTGTTCACATGTCATATGTTAAAGACATGTAAATATCATGTAACACAATATTGCCCCACTATATACCTACTATAAAAGGTAGATTGTTTTATCCATCAAATATGAGATTCGGAGCTAATTATGCTACGCACAAATTCAATGACTTTTAATCAGTGAATGTTGAAAAACGAGCAGAAGGATCTAGAATCTAGCGGCAGAACAGTAGAAAGTACGGCAGAGGTGGAGCTATAAGTTTAATCTTTCCTTCAGTTTCGTTTGACAGTAGTATTATTTAAATAATTAACAAAAATTGTAAGATTTAAGAATTTTGTGATGGCAGTACATTGATTGACATTTCTTTCATTCAAGTTTAACTATCTAACAATCTTTTATATGCACAGTTTTAACTCTTCTACACCACATAAGATATTACAGCAAAAAGGAGAAACTATGCAACGTTCTTATATAATAATGTTTTTTTGAATTTATATAAAAAGTAACTAATCTACACTTTACATACAAATGGGTTTGTTTTCGAGCAAAAATTTAAGTGCAGTGTACTGCAGTAAAAAATAAACATGAACAATCATATAAAACATAATAATACATTATGAGGATGGTTGAGCATAGGAATAGCAAAATATTATTCGCATGATGATTATGATGAGGCTGTTGATGTTCAACTTGATTATGTGATTTTGTACGATTTTCTAAAGGCCACATGAATCAGCCAAGACAATAACTTTATGTATTTATACCTGTACATATTATGCTTTTCTTTGTTCATAATATTTTCCGTGTAAGTTATTTGTGTGTTTTCTGCCTTATACCATAATATATATATACATGCAAACTACACCGACACACAAGTTTTTTTTGTACAATTGAGCTATCTAGTTTCACAACAGAATTCTCAGAGACTGTCATTTGTGCGTGTAGGTTAATTTTCAAACATGCAAATTATAAATGCATACAATAATACTGTTTTATAGCAATACACAGTACAGAAAATTCATCTTAAACGGCGATAACTTCATATTATATGTAAGTGTACGCATGCATACTAATAAAACGATCGTAGCCTGTCAGCATACAAAGAATTTGAAGTTAGAGGGGTAAGAAAAAAAAACCTTATATGTCAGGCGAGAAGGGAAGCAGAAAGTAATTATTATAAAAATCCTTATCCTTATTCTTACGCGAAGGGAAGGGTAAATAGTAAAAAGACAGTTGTGAATACAAGAAGCAGCGACAAAAAGCATTTTAGTCATTGGAGCATAAGAATCCTAATTTTTTAAAACAGTATTCGAATCGGAATGGTAGGAAATCGATTAAAATTGTTACAGTATATTTACAGAATTTGTCTTGTGTATGATACACTTTAGGTTAATCTGAGGGCTTTCTCTTTCTTATGTCGATTCCTTATACCTTCCTACCTTTTATACTTTTAGCTCCTCATGTCTAATTTCCTCCTTAAGTTCTATAATATGATGTCACTGATATAAAAATGCGCCCGTATCTTAAAACAAATATGCTTCCTCTAAACTCTAATTAATTTATTCTATTTTCTTTTATTTTACCAGGTACCACCATGTAAGCTGCCCCACCAAACTACACACAAAAATTAGTTACTATTTTCAATATTTGTATGCTTACACAGCCGATAAAAAGCAGTTCAACTGATGTAATTAATTTATATTAATCTTTAGATTACCGTCTTATGTTACACCTGGTTTACCTATGAGGCTTATGAACCACCACTACGTAAGTTAACGTTACATTATAACCCTTCATTATGTTCTACATTTATTTCAACTATTTTATAAAATGAGATACTAAAGCATTAGTAACACGTACTACACTGGCTTGATTATAAGTACCCACACCTCCAAAAATTATTGAAATATCAAATAATTCATTATATTATAGCAAATTAAGGAGTTGATAAAACTGTGTTATTATTTTTAGGATATTTCATGACAATGAACATGTTTGTTCACGGGATTATGTACTCCTACTATGCATTGAAGGTAAGATCCGTTTTCTGAAAAAACTTGTGAGCCACAAAATAACCAAAAGACATCCAGTTACCTACCCTTTCGCATAGGAACTCAAACTTTTATTACATGTTTTTTTTCGACATATTTTATGATCAAAGGTATTTGATTCGCATTAGAGCTCAAAGCTCGCAAATTTGGATCAAATACCCGAGTTCCAGTTTGTGAAAGTATATATACTTAAAATTTAGACAATATTAGCGTCAATATTGCATGAGATATAGTTTAAGCTGTATGATAAACGGGAAGTAAATCATGGGAAGAGTTATTTGTTTCGTGTCCATAAGTTTAGAGCTAAATATACCTAAGCAGTGTTTCCTATAAAACATTTCTGCATGACATAATCTACCCCGTCATTTAAACTGCTAAAAGACTCTAAGACAATATTTTACAGATGACTCACACTCGAGTCAGGCTAAAGATTCAAGTATGTGGATTTAATCAACGTCAGTTTATATTTATTATATGAAATAGGTTATATCAATAAAATTGCTAATGAAAATCATTCCTATAGACATTATGAGCACGAGACTCAAGTCCATCAAGGATAATATTCACTGTGTAATAGATATACACACAGTTGTAAAAATGTGACACACGGAATATATAATTCGAATTAGTTCCATATATTGGAAGCATAATAGGCAATAAGAATAGCTTTACGTTACAGACGGCGAATGAATAATGTTAATTCACTAGTGGATTCAAAAACGATCAATATTTAGACAGTAAATAACTGTCTCACATATTATTAGTAACTATTCTGTTCACGGGATCTGCAGCTATTAATTTGAAGCGTTTATTGATATTCGAAGAATACTAATGGCTCTTAAATTGTGTTAAATAATAGCCGTGTTAGTTCTAATTAAAAATGGCTTTACAGTAGCATTTTATTCATTGAAGCTTTTACATATAAATAGTTGTTAGGTTTTAAATGTTCACCAGCCTCCTTTTTACCGAAATACTTTTAAATAATCTATAAAGTAGCCCATACTACATGGATTATATCATACTTGAGCACATTGGACGTTTTAACTTATTAAAATATACAATACATACACTGATGTTTTCGATAATTAGTTCCTCGTGCGTCGTGCTACAGTTTATATGTTACTAAAAAAGGATATCTGTACATCTATACATTTCAACTCTTCAAATATTGTATAATTTCAACCACATGTCACTTATATTGAAATTATTAACATTATTCCATTTACTAAGGTCACATGTATAATGGCAATTGGTAGTCAAGCTCTATAGGCAGAATACACGTATAAAAAATAATGGCCAAATCTCCTGTCAGCTATACGAGTTAAACCAAAAAATAAACAAATTAGCACCATTTAACACTGAAATAACATACGGACATTTAATGATACATACATACATGGAAAAAGGCCACTAACAATACCGTCTTTTTAAAAATTGAATTACTTAAATTATAATGAATGTGCGGTTCGTATGAAATTCTGCAATCTCTTTGTCATTACGACGTTTTCCTCACGAGTAGATTCACGATAATATACAACATTATGCTTACATTATTAAATTTTGACCATTTTAATGTTGATTTGAATGTGTTTTATAATAGTTGGCAGTTTTTATAAAAATATCCAATGCTTATTGATGGTTTTTATTCTATCTTATTTTTAACAGAGTTTGAAGATTAAAGTTCCTCGCAACTTCGCCATGATGATTACCTTTTTGCAACTTTCCCAAATGGTTGTTGGTGTTGCTATCAATGTATATGCGGTCTTCACCAAAGGTGATAAACAAATTTTCAGATTCAATTATAAAAAATCTTAACAGAAGAGCGAAAAATATATTTTAGCCTCGTTATTTCAAAAATGTGAAATGATGATGATTAGAAGCTTTAGAAAAATACATTTTGTTTTGGAGGCAAAAACACAACTTGTTCAGAGCTGCATGACAATTATTCAAAATAATGGACTGACAATGACAATGACTTTGTGAACCCTAAAGACTAATCGCTATAATCAGTCAATTCATAGTGGAATGTGAACGTCTGTTTCATGCTACAATAAAAACCACTTTTAGAGTACACACAATAATTAAGCATATACTATTGTATCATGTATCATATATATACATGATCTCTGTATATATTACATACAAGAAAACAAAGTCGACAAAGCTTAATTTTGACCACAGATGAATAATACTGAATTCAGTCAAGAATAAAAGTGAGAGGAACATAGACAGGCAAAAAATATATCATAAATAATGGCAGGATATTAGTATTAAACGAGCCCTTACTTGAGATATGACTTTGAATTTGTTCAAATCTTTATGTTTATTATACAGTAGGAGGACAGTTCAAATTAGTTTCTGTAGTGATGTGTGTAAGTCCGAGTAAGCCGCATATATTTTACTCGTAATTAATCTTTGACGCACTCGAATTGTACGTCTATATGTCGTTTAAATTTACTTACATAGAAATGTCTACAAAAATATGCTATTATGATAGTATTTGTTAGTCAAGTGGATAATTGTAATTTTACACACGTGATTTACATTTAACTCAGTCAAGCTTGACCACGCATTTTATATTCATGGTTGTACGCTTCATTGACTTCCTTTCATTTTAAAACAATAAAGACCCACTCATCGAAATAGAACAACGAGAACACAGACTATACCCATTACCCATGTATTAGATAATATCATGCACGTATTGTACTTACATACAAATACGTCACACAATTGTATTGTATGCATAAGGTAGCCAGTAGCCAGTAGAAGCAACCGAGTCGTAAAAAACAACGACTTATTATGACAACATGTAGGTATACCCTTTTTGCGCTTGCTTACCTAAGTTCATTTAAAACGACAGTAATACATAAATACGTTGTTACTGGCGTTGTTATGTATTACTGTTCGTTTAAACAAATTTAAAGGTAAGAAATCGCGGAGGGTCTTAAATATCTACTTTACGTGACTAATTACTCTATATCAAATATCAAGACCAAGACTTACGAAAAATTTAAGATAACTACAAACCGCGTTTTGAAAGAAATGAACTTCCAGCAAATATACATATGAACAAGTTCACAGCACTTAACTATCGTTCAAGTTCATTATATAATGATTAGAATAAAGTTATTCATGTTTGGATTTCAGGTTGTATTTTGTAATAATGTGATTGATAATATTGGTTCAAAACGTTAAAAATGGCTATTGTGTATACTTTGCAGTTAATGGAACGGAGTGTGCATGCAACAATGAAAACATCAACCTCGCATCCGCTATGTATGGAAGTTACTTCATCCTGTTCCTCAACTTCTTTTTAAATTCGTACTTTACTAACAAGTCGAAAAAGAAGTTGTCTTAAATAATCTATTAAATTCTCTAATTAAAGCAAATTTCACTCAGTCGAAACCAAAATTAATTGATTGTTATTATTTTTTATTATAATTATTATTACTAATGTAATACCCAAGTGAATATTAGAGGTGTAAAATCCGTGCCAGCTCTAAAAACATTTTTTTGCAGTCGCGGTCTGATGTATGTACATACTGAATGTTGGAATCAAGTGTGTTATAATCTGACTGACTTGTAAGCTCTATAGGGAGCGAATACCTTTACATTCAAGTATTAATCAGTCCGCTATAAAAATGTGATAATTACTTCAAAAAGATGTTTCTCGGTTTCAACAACAATTAGTATATAGTTCCAATTGTTTGTGACTGAGAAGGTATGATGCGGGTACTATTTTTTGTTTGTTTGTTATTTTGCCAAAGGCAATTTTCACGTGAGGTTTTTATTATTATTAAGTAATAGTCGTCGTATAACTACTATCCTCATAATACTATTATTTTACTTATTATTGTAAAAAAATAATAATATTTGTCTAGACACTTCAAATGTATGTAAAGTGTGTATATAATAATAATAATACAAATGCATTCATGCATTTTAGCTTTTAGTTAGATTAGAACGTGACTCAAGATCAGAGTCAAGTCAGTTTTAGACAGATGTTTTGTGGTGCATTTAATTTTACCCAGTAACTAATTAATGGCTTTTGTGATGTCTGATAAAGTTAAAGTATAAGAAAACTATATTATTCTATGACTACTGCTATTCAAATTGTGATCACCTGCCATTTCCAAGGCATCGAATTATGAGTGCAAATGAAAAGAAAACAACGAAAGAATTCTAAGGATTGCTTTGAAGAAGAAAGAAACCATCATCACTATTTAAAAGAGAGAACTGAACAATACAAAAACTGACATTCAATCGAGTGTGTGATTTTTAATCATTGTATATTATTTTATAGATGATAGTAATAATTATAAATTATCACCAATTAATTATTAATTAATTTTAAAATGCACTCCAAAGGTAAAATGTTATTGTGCATAATATGCATAAGAGACGTATTAACTATTAACGATTTCGGGACTATAACCTTTACATGTATCAATTATTGGTAAATGAGTAGCAAGGTATAAAATTAGACTTTTTGCTCTACTGTTTTGGTCTCAGTAATTGTGTATCAATTAAACCGATCAGAAAAATTAATTAATACATATAAATTCACTTTACATTAACTCTTGAATACTCTTGAAACTAAAAATTTCCCGATAATTACACGTAAGTTGTTATTCTATTTATTCTATGCTGCCTATACTATAGAACTTAAATAATATGCAGCCAAGAGACCGTTTTTTGTAAATTTATTAGCTTCTTTAATAGTCTGTATTCGTCTTACTTTTCTCTGTGTTGTACACTCATATTATAGCTTTTATATTCCTTTTTATCTAACAGGTCGAAAAAATTCGGCGAATTCTTGGTTATGACCAAATGAGGTTTTGAGACTCCTCATTGTATCGAAATACCACTGCTCTCTTACAATCGAAACTATAAATGATGATTTTAAATCGCAATTACATTACAGGCACGTTTTTCGCGAAAAAATGTTTTCTTTGTAATGTAATCGGTGATTGGTGTTCTGTGTAAACTGTATATAAATCGAAATACTTTTAAAATATCTTTAAAACTGAAAAAGTTTTAACTACCATAAAACTTGATTTTAAAATTTTGAACTGTATAATATTATTACAAACTCCAAAGGAAAATTACGCTGTATACTGGAATGAAATTGTCATCATTTTAACAAATGGATTACAGTATGGTGCTACTAATTTATGATAAAAATTATGAGTAAGTAACTAAGGATTCGATTACATTCTTACTTGCTTCCAAATTTTTATAATAATGCAAATTATTATTAGGTTACTATACAAAACGGGATCAGTTAACTTCAATATTCAATTATCTACCTAAATGTGCGTAACTAATATCAATGTTATTTATAAACATGAACTGCTGCTCAAAAAAACGTTTGGCGTTTGGATACCAGACATATTATTGTAATCACTCATCCATCACTACATGTATTTTCAGTTTTAAACAAAGATATAATACTCTAATTAATACTTTTTACAATATTGAATATTGTATGCAAGACGGCGTAACAATAATTTTTATACATACAGTACGGAATGTATGTATACATAATTATTAATGTATTTATTAGTTTAGTACTGTGTAAATGTGGGTCTTAATATGTATGCATATATCTTTGAGTATATGTTAATACATGGAGAACAGAGACGTAAAATACGTAAAAATAAAAGAAAACATGATAAACTTAATTAATTGTGTTGCCACGTTCATATATTTCCATTGTAGCGAATATTTTTGAGTCATCAGTTTAACTCTTCGTGAATATTCACTGACATTAAATTTTTTTCGAACACTTCAATAATCTTCACAATCTGGGCCAGTAAAAAGTATATAAAAGTATAATATACCATATAATATTTAATATATACCTTCCATAGCTTGATAAACACCAGCCGAATTATAGGTTAAAGGTTAAAGACAAAAATGTCATCAGATTTCATCGTAGTTGTGTAAACAATATAAATAGGTTTGTTATGTGATAGTATTTAACTTCATCACGTTTACTCATAAATAACTTACACCAAAAATGAAAGCCGTCGTGGTGAATAATTGTTACTTCATAAGAGCAAAAGATCATCAAAAAAATACTAACATTACTGCTCACCGGAAACAAAATGCATACTATGTTACTATCACCGTGATAGTAACAATAATATAATGCTAAATATTCTTCAAAGCACTTACCAGGTGACCAGGTGCTCCGCTGTTTCTGCCACTGCATACATGGTAACAACGTAGTTATATTTACTTTTAATCAACTAATGTCACTTAAATTACTTTGTTGCATATTTCGGTATGGCGTGTAAGCATTTGTGTAATATGCTCGAACTTAAATTAGGGTTTTATCACTTTTCACAAATCACAAAAGCACTTTGATACACAATAACCATTATTTACTTATCAACCACTTTTAAAACTTTAAAACACAAACATCTGCTTCTTATTATTACTTGTATTATTGGTATTCCTTATTATTTAACTATGTACCATGTACCTGGACTAAGGTTTGTGGACTAATGTTTATTTCCCTTGAAGATACTAAGTACGCAATATTATTGCTATTAAAATAAAATATTGAAACTGGGTTCCTAAATTCCTTGTATGGGATTTTGAGAGTTGAGAAGGAACCTTGTTTATATTTTATATCAAATAAATCTTCTAAAATTCTATATTAATTACGTGCTTGTGAAATTTTATTAAATAACACATTTCTTTACAAGTTAGTGCAACGTGAAAACTAAAAACAGGAGGTTTTGGGTTGTTCGGACACATCCCATATTAAATATTATTATAACTATGCCCGTGCAACACTGTAGAAAATTATTAATGTTCGGGGAAAATATCAACGTTACAAGTATGTATGTACTAACATTTCAGACTATTTAAAAACTTAACTAAAAATTATTAAACATGTACGCACTACGCACATTCCACATTCTACCGTTCAGCAGTTGTGCAATTTAGCAACTAAAAACTTAAAGATGAAAAAAAGTACAAAAAACAGTACATTATGTGTATTGTGCTTTCCTCGTTTGTGAAAAACTAAAACTTGAAAAATGCCCCTGATTCCTGCTCTTGTCGTGAAAAACTAGCCATCGTTTTTTGACAGTAAACTCGATAAGTATAATAATATGTACAATTTACAGATTGCAGATGGATACACTAACGGGAAACCCATGTCAACTTTACCCCATTTTAGTTTTAGTTTTACTTTTTTTTGTACTTTTTTCCATTCATAAAAAACCGTTGTCGTGGTATTTTTTAGATCGG
>JAQIVE010005930.1:0-12168 GCA_034698285.1 Sminthurinus bimaculatus | reverse complement strand
TCCCTCAACACTCCACAATTTGTTCACTTGACGAGCCAGCTTGATGGAGTTGATGTCAAGAAAGGACAATATTTTTTCCACCATCTACAAAATAAACACACATAATAATTATGGTCAATGAATTAGAATCAGCAATAATTGCAATAATATTATGAAGTTTGATGCTATGTTTGACCAAAATAAAATCTCCATAACATAAGTAATAAAAAAATCAAATTTTATGCTTACATGATCAATTCTCAAAGGATTTGTTTCTAGCTTCCTTCGCTTAATCCGGCCTTTCTCCTCCCGTTTTCTGCTTCTCGTTCGCATCCCGTTACTTTGAAGATATTTTCTCTGTGAAGAATCAAAAATATTTCAAAAAATATGCATAGCTCAAAATCCCATTAGCAACGTAAATAAATAACAGCAAGCCATTTAAAATAAAAGAAGGAAAAAAAAATCTCGCAAGTTTTTGTCAATTTGTATAAAATTTATAATTATGTGCATAAGTAAGTAGATAAAATTACGCAGCTTATGAATTAGACTGAATATCAGGGTAGGTAGTAGGTACTTAATAGGTAAAATATCAAAAAATACTTACCTTACAAATTTTCCTTTTAGCTCCTGAAGGATGATGTGAGTCCATGGTTTAGGGATGATCCGATAATGTGGTAGTTGACATAGGTAGATGTACAATAAAATCTAACGAAATTGAGTGAAAAATAATTAAAATAAAAGTATTTTTACTTTTAACTTTTAACTACAACTTTGCTTTGGAATCAAACTACACTGCAGTTTGTAATCGTTAAAGTAATCGCTGTGAGCTTTGAGATGGCCTTGGAATTTTGCGTAATTCCAAATTTTTTTGAGCAAAAGCAGTGTTGTATAACTATTTTAGTAATTATTTTTTCACTAGTGAAATAATTACTTGAGAGATTAATTAGTACAATTTTCACTACCAAAACAGGGGGGTAATTAATTAATTCAATAATTACCACTAGCAAAAATTGGAGGCAATTAATTACTTAATAATTACCACTACCAAAATTTCATGTAATTATAATCGGCAACAATTATCACTACCAAAAACCATACTTACACAACACTGGAATGAAGAATAAAAAATAAAACGAAAATCCAACGAAAATAGAAAATTATTTTTAATTTTTACTTACTTACTTAAGTACTTCACACTTACACTTCGTACTTACTTTGTACTTCATAAGCTCCACTCTTAGATTGAAAGAGCTAATTATAGTTTAATTAACTGTTCATTTTAGTTTGGTGACCGATAGTAAATAGTTCGTTTTAATTTTTAATTTCATTGTGATTTGTGATACGCAATCGTCAATAGTCAATAGTCGATAGGTTGGTAGTTGGTAGCTAATTAATACTAAATACACAGCAGACAACAGAAAAGGTAAGTAAAAAGTAAAAAAGTAAAAGCAGCCAAAATTTTCGGATTTCTTGTATATTGTATATTATATTTAAGATTTACCTATACTGTTGATATATTGTTGATGCTGATGAGTTGTAAGTTGTAACTTTGAATTTTTAATTACCAGCAAAATATTGTTTTATGTATAACTACAGGCAGAAATGGAAGGACAAGCAGACGAAAATTGTACATACTTGAAGACCAAAATTGGCGATTGTGATGTAACAGAAAATCTATTGCGACCCAATTTTGAGGAACTACTTGAACTGACCACCAACCCGAAAAAATTGGCCCTGTTCTTGTTCCAAGCAGATATAATGAGTTTGAAGGAAATGGAAGATTGTGTAAGTCAATAGTCAATGTCTTTCTTAATATTTTGTACTAAAACGTACTGCACCTACTGTGTACTTTATACTTTATAAATTGACTTGACACTTGACCCATGTACCATTGCTGAAAGACCGAATAGCTTAAATTCCTTATAATATTATGTATTTTGAATATTTTTTACAGCTTGAGGAGTCTGAGTTGGTTTATCAAAATCTGGAAGTATATCGAGCTGTTATCAAGAAAAGTTTAGAGGATGAAAAACATGCAGGGAAAGCGCTTATCGAGGCTTTGAGGCAAACAGAAAACTTTTATGTTTTGCAACTGCTTCGATCGAGTTTTGACCAGCCTGGACTTAAATGCAACAAAACAACGGGTGAAGAAACAAAATTTCCAACTCCTGAAACTTCAAATGAAAATTATGACATGTTGAAATCGAATATCGGCCACCTTGACATAAAAGAAATGCTCCAGCCCCATATTTCTCAACTGCTCGACAAGACAATCAACTCGACAAGACTGTGTCTCCTCCTCTTCAAGACCGAAGTCATGAGCATAAATGAGATTGATGAGTTTGTAAGTCAACTTTGTTGTAATTTTTGTACAAATAATATAACAATTGAGGAGGATATTTATTGTATTACCTGCATTTTATATAGATTGGTACTGTGGAAATATTGTTTATTGTGTATCATCATTTTATCATTTTGCAATGAACTTTCGTTGTACTGCAATTATTTTATATATTATGGGGTTTAGAAGTAAAAAAGAGCCTTTACGCTAAATCCATTTTTGTTTTTTTGTCAAGTTCAAGAAGTATGTAAATATGTATTCGTCTTCAAAATTCCTTTTTAAAGAAAGTATTTTTTAAATGTCTTTATATTACTTACTTACATAAAAGCAAGTCGTTGTAGTCTGTAGTATGTACAAGTGTGTATTATCTAGAATCTAGACTTTTTCAGCAATGCAGAATGACCAAAGGACTTTTTGAAAAGTCATTTTCATGATCTACTTTGCAAAAATCCTTGCATAAAAAAAAATCCTGCACAATAAGTTGTTTAGTTTGTGCTTCTTTACTGTCACTTGCTTTTTTTCTTGACCCGTCAGTAGTTCCGTCACTCTATGTAAAATATTAACAACAATAATAAATATGATTTAAATTTCCAAAATAATGCAAGAGTGGTCGAATTTTGAGATTTGCATAGATTGCCATTAAAATCTCTTGTACACTCGACAATCTTATAATAGTTTCTAAAATTTCCATAAAACTCAATTGACCAAATATTTTAATTCAATGACAAAAAATATTAAAAGACTCCTATTTATATAAAAAAGATGTAGTTTGCTACTTTAACTAATGTGTTGCTTTTATTATTTGTTCATTAATAGGTTGGTGAATCCACAACATTCTTCCAGAATTTGGAGTTATATCGACACGTCAAAAGGAAAAATGCAGGGAAAACGCTGATTGACGCACTAGAGAAAACCCAAAATTTCCATATTCTTCAACTTCTCCAGTCCCAGTTTGATATGCCTAATTTCAACGCATCCCACTTCGAACCTCATGAAATTTCCGGTCCAAATCCGAATAACCTCATGGTTCCTTTTGAAGGTTACAACTTTATTGAGCAACCTTCCACTTCAAGAGAAACCGAATCAAGTCCCGGACCTTGTTTAAGCAAGAAACGCAAATTGTCAGCAACTCCAGATCTTCAACACAGTTCCGATTCCGGTTCCACCTCCAAACAAATCGCTATTTTAAGGATCCTTCATAAGGTGAAGCAAGCTGCCGCCACAACGGATACTCAAACAATTGGACATGAAAATTTGCTCCGGCTCGAGGAGGAAACTTTGGACTACACCCTGGCTCGAGTTGTCACAACATGTGATGGTGCCGAAAGTTCTCGTGAGTTTTTTCATCCAGATAATTTTCACAAAGTAGAGCAACACACCTTTGCATACTTTCTGGGGGCTCAGCTTCAAGTAGATCTCAACCTGAAAACAATGGCCCGACCACCCCAAGAAGTATACATCAACACTCGATCATTTGGCCTGCAGCAATGGAAATTCTTGTCCAATTTATTGTTCACCTATTGTCGTGACTCCCTGGAGAAACTGTGGCTGGATCAAGTTAGATATTCCGAGTATTTAAAAGGAACAAAGTGGATGACAACAGTTAGTCAAGATGAGGAAAAAGTAATATTATGGTTCCCCAACCTGAAAGAATTTATTATCCAAAGAGTTAGCAAGAACAACACATCCCTGGATAATTCGGTGCTTCGTAACCTCCTCCTATTAATCAAGCCCGCATACAGTTCTCTCTCCGACTTGTGGAACAAATCCGACGTTAAATGTCAAATTCAGATTTGGAATGTCAACTTTTGCCAGCTTTGGCTCGACCCTGCCAACGACTCTTTGTGTGTTGATAATATTGCTGACAATTTGAAGAATGAAATTGACAATTTGTTCTTGACGGCTGGGGAAACGTCCGGGAGTGCCGTTAGTGGTCGGAAGAGTAAAAAAACAAAAAGTCAGGTTGGACTCCTCAAACTTTATTATGATTACCCTCGGCCTAATTTGTTTCAAATTGGAATCAATCAACACACCTTGACTCACCTCTTCCTCTTCTGCCTGCCGACAATGGATGACGCGATCCAAGAACTAATGAATAGTAATTTATCAGAATTTAATCTTCTTCAAGCTCTTGGACTCGGAATCGGTTTCAAACGGAATATTGAACTGGACAAGTTGAACCGTCTAAAAAAACTCTCCTTCCTCGCTCTCGACAGAGTTCCAGTTGATAGTGGAGAAGTCGGTGTCTCCCGTTTTCCATGGAAACCTTCAGTTCAAACCATCGTTTTAACCGGTTGCACCTTCAACTTGGGGATTCCGGACTGGGATTCGACCTTGACTCAGCACCGAGACGACTGTGTCATTCTTGAACGAGGAAACAATGGACAACAGGACAATGAGAGTGAGCATTCACAACCTTTTGAAATATCCCGAGTGTCCGGAGATGAGGGTAGAATTAAATTGATGAGGGCATTTATCGATAATTGATTTGTTAGCTTAGAGCCTGAGCCTTTATAATGGCTTGTGAATCGATTTTTAATTAGAGCTCATAGCTAGATTTTTTTGTATCAAAATATTCTTTATGTAATTATGAATTCCAGGTTCTTGATATGACACTATTTTAACTAATGAACTAAATATGAGTAATTAGCATGAATATTTTGAACTTTTGAACAATTATTTATGCATACTTACTGTAGGTTTTTAAGAATTGATTATTTATTAAGTATACAATATACATGCATATGAACATTTCCGTAATGAACTTATAACTCTTGATTTATTTTTTTTCTATCCGTTTGGATAAGTTTTTAAGTAAGTAAGTTAGTAAATGCTGTATGTTTTTCTTATAATATAAGAAAAGTTCATAACATCAGGGCAATAAAAAATAATATTATTATTTTTTATTGCCCTGATGTTATGAATTTTTTTATGCTTATAATTTCACATAAATTTAAGCTTAAAGTCTTCGATTACAAATAATTCTTCTTTTATAGATACATAATATGCAAAATCCGGCCATAGTTGTAACTTATTTAATTTAATGAGTATTTATGTGTACATTGCGAGCCCTAATAAAAATTTGTAGCTACTTAAGAGGTTATAGACTATAGACATACACATTGCATGTAAACTTTATAAGTATAGGAAATAAAAAAGTACTTTGTGAATCGCTAAATGAATTGTTTTGTCTGGTGGGTCGTGTGTATTGTGTACTTATAGTACACAACGTACAGTCAACAAAGTTGTTGACTTATGTATTAAGCACAATTTTTTGCTGCAATTCAAGCTCTATAGTGTATAATAAAGTATAGTACCATAATATTTATACAACAGTAGATATTTACATTACATTCATTTATAAATTAGCACCTTATTTACTTTGATAAGCACAACTTGTTTTTTGCAGAGTTGTTATTTTTCAATTTTTAAAAAGCGACAAGCATAATATGTCTTAAAAAATTTCAAAAAGCGATCCGATTCTCTCAATTTTTCTAAGCATAATATATTATTCAAGTTTTATGTACATATTGACAATGGCGAGCCAGGACGAAAAAAATTATCGATTTTTAAATGCCAAGATTGGCCAAGTTAACCTGGAAGCATTATTGAGGTACTCTCACTTTCCTCAGCTGCTGGATCGGATCCAGGACACGAAAGATTTTGCCCAGATTCTCTTTGAAAAGAGCGTCATCACCGCTGATGAGTTTCATTTTTGTGTAGGTCAAACAATTTTCATTTCAAAAGCAATAACATAGATACTTGTAGCTTGTAGCATCTATTAAGCTTTTGCAAAAAAGTATAAATTTTGAAAATTCAAAACTTTTCATCCACAGATGGGCAAACCTTCAAGCTTTCAAAATTTTGAGCTCCTCAAACTGGTGGTGGAAAGTGATGCTGGAGACGAGCTCATTGATTCCTTGTACTACACGGAAAACTTCGAGGCTCTGAAACTCCTTAAGGAGGACATTGAGACGTTTGAAGAGAATAGAGATCCAAATCAACCTCTACTTATGTCAGGTCCTGAAGGTGACCCAGGGTCATCATCATTTAATCCCGAGCCAAGCAGCTCCGGTTGTCCATTCCAATTTATGTCGAAATCTGCTAAGAATCATCCTCCATCTGCAATATCAGAACTTGATCCGGATCAAGAACCAGATCCAGATGATCTAGATCCCGAGTTTTCAGAAAGTCAGTTTGACCCGTCATTGAGTCCTCCAAATTCAAATTCGGAGGGTTGTTGTTCCGGTCCGCGGGAAATTTTGGCTCTAAAGTCAAAATACGTCTTAACGTTGTTCGCCACGCCGGACAAAACCTGGCGTCAAACGGTAGGAGTTGACCCCTTGTCCAACCCCAATGTCGACGATTTTGAGCTTGACTACACTTCGGCTCGAGTTGTTGTGGACGGGCCCAGGGACAAGCTGTCTGGATCTGGATACTATCGAAAGAATTTCAAGATCAACTCTTTTCACCAAAAAGAGGAAAAGGACGTTATCAATTTCCTGGAGACGGTTCTTGAATATGACCCTGACCTGGCCACCATTGCTCGACCTCCCCGAGAACTTTATGTCAACACTCGCAGCTTCAGCCAAATGGAATGGGCCTGGCTGTCCAAATTTTTGTGGAAATACTGTCGTGACTCCCTGGAGAAATTGTGGCTGGAAGGGGTTAGCTACCGGGACTTTTCCTTGGGGACAAAGTGGATGACCTGTTTGGATGACCTTGACAATGAAGGTCACGAGCCCTGTTTATGGTTCCCCAAACTACAGGAGTTTCGGATTCCTTGGTTTGGCTACCCAATCGGCACCGAGCCTCTTCACAGCCTCCTATTACTCGTAAAATCCTACAGATACTCCCTAAACGACTTTTGGAATAAATCTCGGTGCCAAGTTCAAGTTTTCCATGTCAGCCGAAAATGGGGTCACTGCCTCATTTTTATGGATCCAACCACCGGAACTTTGGTCCTTGGTGATGTTGCTAAAGATTTGAGGGATGAAATGAACAATTTATGCGAAATTTCAGAAATCAATATCAAAATGGAGCAAAATTTGCAAGATCATGCACACGTTGAACAAGAAGTCTTTCCTGTAAGACGGCTGCAGTATTCTAATCCTCATACCGATTTGTTCGAAATGACCCCTGGAACCAACGCCAGTATAAAAGAACAGTTGACCCACTTGTTCCTCTTCTGCTCCTCCAGATCTCCAGATGGCTGCCAGGAGGCCATGAAACTAGTTATGAATAATCTGGTTCAATTCAAGGTTCTTAAGAAATTAGGTCTCCATGGATGTCGAACGGTGGACTTAAAAAAGGTGTCTTTGATGGACAAGCTCACGTTTCTCTCCTTGGGGTGGACTTATGTCAACTCGCGCGGAGTTGGCGTGGATTTTTTCCCATGGAGAGGCTCCCTAAAAACCGTGGTTTTGCAGAAATGTCAATTCAAACTGACCGGCTCGGCGTCCGAGCGGGTGACCAACCGGGATTATGTGATCCTGGAACCGGATGGGGAGGAGATACTTGTGGGGATGCGACTCCATATATCCTGTGAAATAAAAATGGTGCCACGGGAGGAGGCAAAACTTGTGGTGCTACGAGAATTTTTTTTTTGATTTTTGAAAATGCTGTAATCTAAGTATCCCTCAGAAAAAAACGTATTAAATCTCATGAAAATTTGATGAGATTTGGCAAGATTGACAGTTTTTGCTGAGATTTTCATTAATTTCATCAAAATCTCTGGAAAAGTTGATCAAACTAGATAAATTGATAAGATTTTCGGTCAAAATCGTGTTGAAATTTCATGAGACTTTTTGAAAAAATATTTTCTGAAGCTTTGTATTATTTTTACTTGTGGTTTAAATTTGGAATTTTAATCTTTTTAACTGCAAGTTGACTCGGAATAAATGAGAAGCAAAATTATTGTGCACATCAAATTTTGTTCAGAAACTTTGCTTAGATTCTCTGACCAGATATGAAATGCCTCTTAAAATTTGACCTTTTCCCATTAACTGCAATTTCAAAGTTGTCCTTGGGCTTCCCTCGGCACTTGAACGTGTGAAACTGGGCCAATGGCCAAGGCCATTTAGTGGCGATTAGCTTGCGCCCGTAGATTACCGGGCACGAGACGTGCACACTTTCCTCACAATTTCCACCCCGGGGCATTTGGCTGAACCACAAAAGAAGGGCACCCTTCATCGGATTGACACTGAGGCCCAGGCTTGGAAAGGCCGTTCGACCTCCGTGGTCAACGTCGGACAACTGTTGAAAAAATTTAAATTTTTAAAAAATTTTAAAAGTGGAAAACAGACAACATATTTTAAATTTGGCTAACTATGGCTTATCGTCTTACATAATGAAGAGCATTTGCTATATAGGCCGAGTCCACATGGGGTTCGCTCTTCGTCGCCCACGTATAGGACTTGACATACAGGTCTTCGGAGTCCCCAGGTGTCACCAATTGAAACCCAGTGGCATCCTCCAAATTTTGGGCCAAGGTCAACCCATCGGGATTGTCCAGGCCGTCCCAAACCCAGAAAATGGAACCCAAGCCAGCCCCGTCAACTTTGACCCATTCTCCAGTCCTTTGGTCCACTGCTTTTTCTCGCATGGGCCTCCACTCTTTCTTCTTGATGCGATGGATTTTGGCAATGGAGTCTTCGCCAATAAATTCGTGGATCATCAAAACCTCCGGATTTCGATGAAAAAACTCCATTCTGAGGGGACCGATGGTAAACTTTGGGTGGATTTCGAACTCGTGCCAGCAGAATAATTTTTGCTTTTCTTCTGCAGTCTGTGAAACATAGACAGAATGATAGCTTGAAAAAGTTCAAAGATTGAAACAATTTTTGATGGTACCATTTTGGTAATATTTTTGGTACCTGGCAATTCTCCCCGTTGCACAGGCCCCACAGATTTATGTCCACATGGTCTTCATGGCGCGAGCCCCTGAACTTTTTAAACAGCGAGTCTCGGCGGCGGGTTCTCTCTTTAAATTTTCCAGGACTGCTCCCGTGCATTTGAAATGGCTGGTCGAAAATCCAGGGGTTGAGTGGGTCGTCCTTATCAAACTCGGCGTCGTGCTAAAAAATGCCAAGTATAGTTAAAAAGGTACGCTGAATTTTAAAATCAGGAATAGCTGTTTTAAAATTGTCATGGTAAAAAAAGATGGTACGAACGGCTTCTTGAGTAAGCTGGATGAAATTATTGACTCTGTCCATGTCTTCGAATTCGGCGCCTTCTTCTTCACCCTTCTCTTTGGCCAATTCCCACCACTCCAAGGCGTATGCGCTGTAGGATAGCATAGACGCTGCTTCACCAAGTTCAATCATCTGGTCAAAGTCTAGCCGACCTGTCACCATGACTCCAGACAAATTTCCGCGACTGAACTGTCCAACGTTTGAATTTTTTAAAACTTGTTCAAAAGGTAGATTTTGTATAGTAAAATCGCGCAATAAACATTCAAAAAATTTTTGCAAAAAATTCGGTTCCACTTTCCGGAATTGTACTAAAAACTTTAATGCAGTGCCAAAAATGCCGCTGCTTGGTGGTCGAAAAATTCCGGCAATTTTCGGTGGGCCAAATTTTTATCAGAATTTTGGAACTTTTTTTGAGGCAAAAAAATTAACAGAAGAATGATCGAATTATACCTCGCGCGCGGGAATGTCATAAATTTGCTGAAGTTTAAAAATTCCCTCGTGGGCAACAGCCAAATCTTTTTCATTCGGCCAGCGCATCCTTCCCTTGATTGTGTTTTTCTTCCATTCTCCTTCATGATTAGATTTTAAATTTTTACCTACTTTTTGTTATTTCAATCTTTTCAAAAATAGAATATAATCAAAACTATTAAAATTTCATAATAAGGGCATTTAAAAAATAATTACCAAAAGCCGGGTCCAATTTTAACTTAAAAATTTGTGGCAACTTGTGAATATATCGCAACAGCAGCCTGTACGTAGAAATGGGGTTGTCCACAATGTTTTTGGCCGTCTCTTTCGTCCACTGTGTGACATTCCCGTTTGCCGCAAAAAAGTCATCAACGTACCTTTAGCACAAAATCTGCACGTGTAAATTGTAAAATTGTCAAAAATTGGCAATTTTCAAACCCAAAATGTTTGGAAATAATTCAGTTTAGTTTCAAAAACTGGTTTTTATGATTAGTCATTGTAAGTGTGGAACTAACTCTTTGATTTCCCGATGAAACTTGTCACCCCGTCCAGCTTCCACCAATTGTTGTCTAACTTGAATAAACGTCGAGACGGTTTTCAGGTCAGACAAGGCCAACTTGACTAACTTGTCATATCGGTCCAAATAATTGTAGGGAAGAATTTGATCAGTTGCTGATGCTGATACTGAGCCTTCCTCATTGGCAGTCACAATACAGACCGTACAAAAATGAAGGAAAAATGAACACACTGCCGGCAGGTTTATCATTTTTTTTAAATCGTGGTACACAACCAAAATCATGCACATAAAGCAAAGTCATTGTTGCACATTGTATACAATGAGAAGGCCTCGTGCATTCATATTGTAAATACAATATGCAACAATAGACGTGGTAGGACAATGAAAAAACTTGAATTATTTTTTGAAAACAATACATTTATACTAACATACACGAAAATATGGCTGCTTGTATAAAAGGCTACCACGCAGCCAGGTTTTTGACATTTAACTGTTTGCACTTGTCTGCAAATATTGTGTAGTAACTTAAAAATTTAGAGTTGAAAAATGGCTGAGGAAAAAATTCAACATCATGTTTGACATTTGGTGTTAGTTTTTGACATTTTTTATTTAAAATTTTAAAGTCCAGAGTTTTCCCGCCAACTTTGAATTTTGACCCTTAGATTATATTGGTGACCTTTAAAGGTCAAAGGACGACATTACTTTCAAAGGTGCTTTACAAACTACAAACATTGATAACCATCGTCTAAAGTACATACCTGAGGTGCGTCCAACAATTATAGCACACTTAATTTTTTTGAGATTTTTTGTACATACAACCTTTACAATTTTGTTGAACCAATTGTTGTAAAATCATGCTATAGACACGAAAACATTGTTGCTTGCGAAAAATGTGCAAAAACTGTTGAAAAGTTTCCGAGTTATGGACAAGTTTGGAAAAAGGGGATGTCCAACAATTGTACCTGCATACTGTTGTGTTTGCTCTTGTATATAAATATTTGTAAAAGGGTTTTATAACACTTACCTTTTTTTTGTGGATCATCACAATACACAAATTGTTTATAAGAACATTTTTATGAGCGTTAAGAGTTAAGAACCAACTAAATTTCTTTATGTGCACGCCTGTTTCCTTTGAGCAATTCAAAGAGCGGCGTTGAAACTCCTAGAGTTTTTCCTAAGCGGATCATTGCTACTTATAATGCACACTTACAACTTACAACTTACTTACTTGTTAGTAAAGTGCACAGCTGGGATTGGAACGACACCTACACTTTTTTATAGATCTCGATGAGCCTGATCGAGTGGTGTGGGTCATTCATCTCCATAAGCCGATTAAAGGAGACAAAGATCATCTAAATCCAAAAAACACACTGTAAAAAAGTTCAGTTTTTGACGAGCGGCGTCGAAGTTTTACAGTTTCTCAATGAAAAAGTAGTTTTTTCAAATTTTCGGTTTTGGAGCTTGCGCATAGGGACAAATGTCCTGCACCATTGAATTAAGGAGGGAAGCATCTACAAAATGGCGTAGGTTTCATAAAAATCCCAGCCGTGCCCTTGCTGAGTGTGCATTGTTAGATGTGAGCCAAACGGCGACACTCTTCTACTGTACAGCTATTTAATTGACTGTGTTTACTGTAATGATGATAATCTAATGTCGTGAGACGTATCTAT